>JBBPTO010001574.1:0-14867 GCA_038094155.1 Pulveroboletus cf. aberrans
TGGATCTCTTATAACCATATAATCTCCTTCAAGTCCAATTCTAATGCATATAAGCAAAATTCAAGTAAGCTTTGTAATGTTTAATAGAAAGGAGAGGGTATTTAATGATTACCACCGCCTCTATACTGGACTTTTTCATGTGATAAAGGACTATGTTGATGGATAGGGATGTATTGATGGTATTAGAAATGGTTTTGGTATTCTAAATAGTATTATTGGCCTTGCAAAAGCTAATCAAATCCATAGTGTGTTGAATATTAATAGGGAAAAGCTTGATTAGATGACCTCCACAAGACTTTAAAAGCTCACAAAGCTCATTTTTTCAAAGTATGAATATAGTAGAGCAGTCTACAACAGTAGAAGCAAGCAGAGTGACCAGCATCAAGCATAGAGAGAATAATATTATTCTGAGTGGTAAAGTAGAATATATAATAATAGTGATTACAAATAAAGAGGAGTGTGAATATATTTAAGCTCAGACATAATCATTATATGTATATCTTTGTTTGTATGACCAAAGAAAGCTAAATATCATGTCATTTAATGGAGATTATATGTACCAGCACAAAAGTGAAAAAACTGTTGCAATGGTATTGCTGTTTTGGAATGGCCATATCTCCGGCACCACCAGACCAAATCACGTGATCCATGGACCGTTACGTAGCCAGTGGCATGTACTGTATTTGGTCTCACCAACACTAAACAAGATTCCCATTGTTGTAGCCAGCACACTACATACACTATAAATGTAGCAAACATTGCAACAGTTTTTGGAGTCACTGTAGATGCATTCCTTATATGAAAGGACTCCATCAGTATATGACCAATCAGAGAGATGAGAGTGGAAAGCAGGGGGCACCTCTCCTTGTAATGCTTGAAGAGCTTGTACTGTATTTGGTCTCACCAATGCTAAGCGACATTCCCACAATTATAGCCAGTACACTACATACACTCTAAATGTAGCAAACATTGCAACAGTTTTTGAAGTCACTGTAGTTGAGGACATTGGACTTGCTGTTATAATCATCTAATCTATGGTATATGAACATTCCAAATCGCTCCCATGCATTACAATTACTTTAGAAACACTACCTACAAAGCCAGACTCTATGACACACAAACTCTATGCATGACCCCACAACCCTATCCATGCATGAGGTATGACATCATATGCATTCTAGACTTCTCTAGATCATTCTATGTATTACCCATTACTCATACCCTTCACCACACCCTTAAATCTATTCATATATGATCTTTCATTCTTCCACCACCTTGCACATCAGGGATGTACAAAGCTGTAGTAAGCTTCCATATGATTTCTAATATATTAGATACATGCACAGACATCATGGACATCTCAGATTAGTGCACAATATCTACAATCCTCATGTAGTATATAAAGGACATGAATTAAGCCACCAAAGGACAGTCTTATCCTCTTGGTGTCAAAGTTGTCGACTCATCCACCTCACTCCTCTCTACTTTGCCCTTGAGCAAATAGAGCCTTCAGTGGTTCTGAGTTGTTTCACTTGCCATCCCATTTGGAGGAGAAGAGTTGTTGAAAGGAGTAAAATGTGAAGGTGAGGTTTGAGGTTTCATGGAGTGTGATGAGGTAATTGAAGAGCACTTTTGCTGTGGCATGGTGAGTGGTCTTGATCAGGAGTATGTTACAGATGTGGTCCTGGATGCTACCTTGTGTCTTTTCATTGCATTTCATCCATTTTTGGACATGTTTGGGGGAGGAGATAGTTTCAGAAATGATCAGAGCGGCAGACCCTTTTTTGCTAGTGAAGCTGGTGCTAAGACTTGAAGGACATGCAGTGGGGCATACATCAGTTCTAAGAGTTACTCCAAGAACCTTCATGTGCCTGGGCTTGGAGGTGATGCAGAGCTTCTATATTTGGAAGTTTGCAGGACTGGTGAGCGGAGGACAGGTAGTGACATTTCAGAGTTGGACTTGAAAGACATCAGAGATGGACCGAGATGCATGGAGGTGATGACAGTGTTGTGTGAGTGGGAGTGGAGTTGTGTTATGACAGCAAGTTTGCTAGTGTGTGCTAGCAGGGCTTATAACCTGTCAAAATCCATAGTATGGGCAGAGATGCTCAGTACTTGGCCAGATGCCCAAGAGAGCAATCACAACTGAGGTGAGTTGAAGAAGACAAAGAGATTAAATAGTGAAATGATATGTCTGTGTTCTAACTCTGTAAAACTCCGGTCTGGAGTTAAGCAAGGGTAAGCAAAGTGCATTTGATATAGCTTGAGATGAGAAAGGAATAGTTCAGATAAAAAGAAACAAGTTGTATGACTTTCAGAAGTTGTATGGTGTGTAAAAAATAGTACAATGTATCAAAGGAAAAAACCCAAAATGGATAAATGCAAATCTGAAGCAGATAGAGTGGAGGATATATGAAAAGAGGGTGGAGCACCCTCGAAGTTGTACTGGAGTTACACTTTGACAGTTTATTCTAGGGCTGGAAACAAAATGAAACCACAAACTTCAAACCATCACCTTGTCCCAATCCCAGTACATCCAAACAGTCTTACAATGCTCTGGCATGGTGAACTCCAGACATGTCTCAACTCTGATGGTCCACAATCTCTCTCTCTTCGCCAATGATCCAAAGAATAACACTGTTATCACAGAGATGACTCTTGGGGGAAAAATGGGCTTGTATCTGACCATTATAGATTTTCTAATGTACCTTATGCTGGGAACATATCCAGACTTAACATACTCAGTGGGGACACTCAGTCACTTTGGTGCAGCACCAAAGAAATGCCTTTGGAAGGCAGCAAAGCATGTGCTCTGATACATTTCGAGGACACTGGACATGGAAATTTACTATGATGGAAATGAAGTCTCCATGAATTTAGATTTCTGTGGGTACTCTGACACAGGTTGATCACAGAATCCAGACAACTCTGTCTCTGTCTCTGGCTATCTTTTCATCAGCAATTGGGGGGCACTCTTGAAGTTGAAGGGAATGGTGTGCATGGCATGTTCAAGAGTGCATGGGACCTGCACAAGGTCAGAGGATGGAATGGAGGTGCTGGAGTCACTGAGGAGTGGAGAGAAAAAAAAGCAGGTGAGGGCTGTGGTTGATATCATAGCAGGGCTGGCAAAAACGGTGGATGAAGCACTGCTAGGAGTGCTTCAGGAGATCATGGGTTACCTTAGAGTGATTGTGGAGGCAGTGACCAGGGCTCAGGAGGAGCTTTTTGGGATGAGGAGGAAATAGGTGGGTTGGAAGAAGGAAGGAAGGGTGGAGCACACTGAAAAGGGAATGGAAACACTGACCAGTTATTCTGTTGATGAGTCTCAAATGTGCTGAGAAATCATCTAGATAAATGAACAACACATCTCAAATAGTTGGAATCTGGAGAGAGCATCAGAGTGAAGTGAAGATGCAAGGGAAGCGAAATTAGTAGAGAAAGATGGCAAGAATGTTCTTGCATGGTTGGAGGAAATGAGAAAAAGAAAGATGTCTATGTAGCTTCAAATGGTGACAAAGTGTGAGGCCTCAAGACTTGAGGTCCATCATGAGAAGTGGTGTTGTGCTTGATAATTGCAGTAAGGCATTTAAACAAAGGACAGATGTCACAGGAGGTTGGAAAAATAAGGAGAGTGGTTTTGGAGGTGAGAGATCAGGGATTTGGAAGTCAGGAAGATAAGAGTATGGAAGTCTTGCTAGATGAGGGGAAAGTTGGAGGTTGTGAAGATGAGGTTGTGAAGGTTAGAGGAGAGAATATCAGAGGATAAGAAGACAGATTAGAAGGAAATCAGAGATAAGAGGTTGAGATGGAGTCAGGGTCCAAGCAATGGTTCTGTAAATGAATGAAAGGATTTACTCAACTTTTGACACATAGCAACTAGAACCAGGGATAGGAAGGACAGGAGAAGAGGAGATGATGAGAAATGTGACAAGAGAACAGATTGGGAGTGCAATGCAAAGGAAGCAAAGACAGGAAATTTCAGGGCATCAGCATAGTAGATTGTAAACTCTGAAGGGATGCAGCAAGCATTTCGGAGTCATAGAGTGGTTGTCATGATTGTGAGTGCAGTCCCTTATCCTCCTCTTTTATATTGACATTCCAATATTGAAAGAGGAATGAAAGGAGGGTAGTTGTGCTGACATTCAATGCCAAAGGCAGCATGAAGGCATGTGGAGGTGGTTAGAGCACTCAGGGGTAGTTGGAGAAGAAACAAGGATAATCAGAGTAGGGGGCTTAGGGAAGGTCAGATGACTGAATTCAAGGAGTAGCTCTGCAAACAAACAAAAGGAGTGAATTGACCTTCAATGCACAGCAACTAAATCCAAGCATCAGAGGTGAGAATGATGAGGAAAACAGAAGAAATGGAGATGAATCAGGGGTGGAAGTAAAGGAGAGGTGGTGGCTCAGAGGCTCAGAGGAAGGTGGAATCTAAGGTATTTGCCCTGCAAATGAACAGAAGAAATAATCTTGACTTCTGATTCACAGCAACTACAGGCCAAAGAAAAGGAGGAGGTAGAGCAGAAGGTTAGAGAAACAACCAAGGAAGGTCAAGCATCTATATATTCAAGAAGACCAGTTCAAGCACTCCTGAAGTATTCCTGGTGATCAGTTAGGATACCAGAGCATTGGAGGTTGAGTGGTGGAGAACCAAAAAGGTGTCAGAGGGAAAACAAAGATGAGAAGAGGAGTGTGACAAGTGCTGAGCACAAGCATGGAGAGAGGACTGTCAGGTATGAGAAGACTTGAGGCAATTGTGAGGTAGCTCAGAGGTTGTCATCCAGGAGTTGGTTGGCTAGGCCAATGTGAGCCTAAGGATGATTGCTAGTATTCAGAGAAAGAGAGGGGAGTAAGGTTGAACCTGGAGACACAAAAGTCAGCATGTTGGGGCTGGTGTTCCATCCGCAGATGTTCAGTATAGATGCTTCTCAATACCTGTAGTCAACAAACCATAATGGGTGAGCAAGTAGAGATTGGCACTAGTGTGCTTTGGGAACTCAACAAGGGTTATGCAGATTGCATTGGAGGTGGTTTCACCTAAGTGAGGGAAGTGGAAGGAATTTGGTGAAGAGTGGAGGACAAGAGAATGACACTGAAGGTTTGCAGAGGATGTGGGACGTGATGGGGGCATCAGAAATTATGGTCCTTTGAGGGGAACACATTGAAGACATTATCAAGATGTCAAAGGGACACTGTCGAGGCATTGGAGATTCAGAACAGGGTATGATATCATTTGGGGAGGTGGAGGTGATGAAAGAAGGTCAGAGGTCATAAGGAGTCAAGGGACATTCAAATGAGAGGCAAGATGTATGGGGATAACAACATCAGAGGCAGAGAAAGAAATGAATGTGTTTTAGGGGAGGTGGGAGAGAAGTGGGAAAGGAGCAATGGAAACTGCTGAGGTTATAGAGGTCTGCATAGTCAAGGTCCTAAGGATAATATCTGAGGATCCAGGATGAGATCTGGAAATGCATTGGAGTGTGAATAGAGGCTACATGTGATGTAATGCTAAAGGTAGACTTGAAGATGTGGTCTCAATGCAGAAGGTGGAACAGAGAGACAGGGGTTGCACCCAAAGGTGATCAGAGCCAGCTGAGTAGGCATTAAAGATAATACCATCAGAGGGAACATGAGTGTGGACATTGAGGGGTGAGTGAAAGTTGTTATTGTGATGTCTGAGGAAGACATCTTCAGCATGAATGATGCATCAGAGGTTGTAAGGACAGTAAGGCAAGAGGTAGTTTGAATATACTGTTATGATTCATACTCCTCCAGGGCTCTGTTTGACAAAGGCCCAAGGGGTAACAGTCAACTCTGGGTGAAAGGATACTAAATGGACTGGAGATTCAATGGAGGTGGGGTGAAGCGACATGCAGAGGTGATGAAGGCATAGCAGAACAGAGAAAGGGATTGTGGGGATGAGGACTTGTTGAGAAACATATGTGTCATGACATTGCTTACTGTTGGGGTGTTCATTTTGGAGATAGAAGGAACATGGTAAAGAGGATATAAAGAAAAAGGAAACTTCATTGGGGTTGAACAGAGTTAGAGAAGTAGACCTCAACATAACAATATTTGAACTAAAAAATACAGGAGGAGATTATAATATTTATATACTACAAGATTGGATTGGAGTCTGGAAAGGAGACCGGAGGAAACCATATGCAAAGGTACAAATGTAATCTTGGAGATCATAGGGTGCTGAGGGGTGATGTACATAGGATGAGGGAACATGTAATGTAATGTAGGAGGAACATAGGGTGGTTTATAGGGCTAGAAAATGGAGTGAGCATAAAAGAGAATAAGATCTGGACCAATCATAATAGATCTGATGGGGGAAGGCATTCTGATATTGGAGGTCTGATGAGAGGTAGGACAGAGTTCTTTGAAGGACATCAGAGATGATGTTGAAGTTGAAGGCGGCATTGGGGATATTAGAGAGAGTTTGGAGGTATGGGGATCAGGACTGGGATGGAATATGACACGACTATTGTACCTAGGTTACCTACATTTCCTAATATATACAAAGTCTCAGATATTCCCAAACTATAAACTCTGTAACTCAGACTTCAGTCCACATTGAATCCCATGTCCTTCAACCACATTCTAAAGTCTTGAGGACTCATTTCCCACTGCTTCCACCACTGTTGAAGTCAAGTCCCACAAGTATCAATCATTTTCATAGTCAGACTTTAGCTCTACCATCATGGGTAATTCTGATGTCTGATTTTCCAGCTCTACAGTTGACTGGATCTCTTTTCTTTTCCTCTCAGATGTAGTCCCAGATCCTTATATCCCCTTTGAATCAAGTTTTCTACTCACACCTGACTGTCATAGCCCATGCAACCAAGTCAACTCTGACCTCTGGAACAACTCCAATAATCTCTCTAGTGACTTTTCACCAACTTCTAATCTTCAAAACTCCAGAAATATCTTAAATACCCTTACATACTTCCCTTGTTCTGTATTTAAATTCATCTCACTCCTCTGTTTCCTCTGACCCTGTGCCACACAGCTCTAGTTATGACTTCTCCAACACCATCTTATCTATTTACATTGTAGAGAACTGCATGGGTAAACCCATGGTTACCCTGACCTCAATCCATATCCTATCCAAGTGATATCCATACCCCTTGATCCACGGGTATTTTATGGCATGGGTATGGATCAGGGGTATGTGGGTCCATACCTATGAGGGGTCTACACATGGGTAACATGTAGAACTCTGTTAATCCTCTCTTACTGAGGTAACTACAGTGGACTGGGAATGGTTTGGATAGTCCAGGTATGTGTGCCATCTTGAATTTATCGTGCCCATGCTGATTTGACTCGCTTTGAGCTAGCGGCTGCATTTCGACTCATTTCGACTCGTTGCGTGTGCCACTCATTGCGCAGTCCATTCCCCATTGTCTCTCATCCATTATAATGCCGTTTCCATTATATCAGCACTCCCGATTGCTTCCGACATCTCTCAGCTCGATCCGTTTGATATCCAGACCTCCTGGCCTTCTATCTGGTCCAGGTGCACTTGTTTCGTCGATGCGCCCGTTCATAACGATTCTAGGGCATTTTCCTGACCTGTGGACGTCTCCCAGCGTGCATGGCTTGCCGCCTAGGTCATCCGTCTCGTCTCGAGCTCCCCCAGCTCTCCCAGGTAAGTTCTCTTCTGCCTTTTGTTCCGGCCGGTTGTGCTGATGTTCTGACGTGCTCCACACCTTCATCAGCATGCTCCTAGTGTCTGAGCTTGCAGGTATAGCCCTCTCCCCCTCGATCTCGACTCTCGGGGGCTCTTGCTTTCGTTGTGTGGGCTGGTAGGATGCTGAGGTGGATTCTTGTGGTTGTTGTTGTTGTCCGGTACATTGCACTGATTGTTTTCTCCAGCTACAGAACTCAACAACAAGTGTGGTTGTTGTCATTGTTGAGTTGTGTTCTGACATCACTGCTGCCTTCATTGGACCACTGCCATCCCACCATCCTCATTGTGTTGTTGCTGTCCTCATTGTATCGCCATCATCCACACTGTGTTGCTGTTGTTCCCATTGTTTCAGTGTCGTCATCATCACGTTGCCATGTCCTCCTTTCTACAGCATTGCTGCACAGTTATAAAACTCAGGATCTACAAGATCCTGAGCAGCAGACAAGATAAATGGTGTAATATGAATGCAGTCCAGACCTGCCCAATCTGGAATGACAGATGAGATGAATGCAGGTCAGAGTGCCTGCGATGATGGGGTAGAAATGAGTAATGAATGAGCTGCAACAGGCTCAGGATGAGGTGCATGAAAAGATAGTATAAAGGTGGCAGCAGCCAATGTGTCCACCACCGGATATGAACCATCCAGGTGGATGTCAGATCAGATGATAGCCAACCAGTCATGGACCAGGTCATGGACCTCAAGCAGTAGCCCTTTCTCAAAGAGGCATTCACAGTCTGCCTGAGATATCCTGTTAGTGGTGATGTCATCTTTAAGAATTGGTGATGATATGATCCGAGGTCATCAAGACCTCAAAGCAGTTTCGATTGGGATGCATCTACAAAGGTCAGCAAGTTGTCTTTGAAATAACGACTACCAGATTCACAACCAGGATAAAGCAGAATGAGGGCTGCTGTGAACATGGACCAGTCCGGTGTAGCACTATCCACCTCAGAGAGAGTCTCCCAGAGCTCTGCCTCATTGAGGGGCACATAGTATAGCATGCACTCAATCCTCTGTCAGTCACTGAGACCTTTCTGTGTGCAGAAATTGTCAATATCTTCAAGGAAACGTAAAAGTGTGATGGGTAATCCATCGAATGAAGGAGCAGTTGGTGTACCACACATGGGCAATCCATGATGAAAGGGGTTGAACATAATGAAGCCAGATGCAGATCAAGAATACTGGACCAGTGTAGGAAAGTACAGTTTCCTACAGTGACATCCAGTCATTCCTGGTCATCCTGTAACCCCTATCCTCTGCTCTAGTCAATCCGAGACCACTCCGTGCTGCTGTCTATCCTGATCCCAGTCAATCCAGTAGTTGTCTGAAGGTCAGTTTTTAATCTGTCTACCATTTATCTACCATTTCCTTTCAATTTGATGTACCAGACCTGGACCCATGCACACAGAATACCTATCTGGTCCACCGGATACTGGATTCCCATGCATCGGATCACTTTCTTGCACACCAGATCCATTCTTTTAAAGTCGAGTAGTCTTCTTTGGTGTTTTCCTTACTATATATCATTCAGGTATGCCTGAATTAGGATGTAGTTCCCCTACCATCACTATGCAAGCCATCTAGTTCCACTCAGTACCAATCCTAAGCCAGTTTTCCTCCAGTTTCCTCTCTTCCTGCCATAGTCCTGCAACACCATAGTTGATCTCCTAGCCCTACCAAACAAGGGGAAGTCAGACTCAGTTTTCCAGTGTCCTGTGGACAACCAGTGAGCCTTTCCTATAGTTCTCTTTCATTCTCTTTGCAATCCCCTGGGTTGAGACCTACACTCGCACCCTACTTATTTGCTTAGGACTTCATTCCAAGTCCTTTAGCTACTTTACACCATCACCACCATAGACCTCCCTATCCACGCCCATCATCTTCATCCTCAGGCCATCCCCTTCCCGTATATCGCCATGTATCGTGATCATGTCTATAACAGATGCATAGCCATCCCCATCAGTGCCCACCTGGATATGGGCTCTGCCCTTTATTGTCTCATCCATCTCTTGTGGCAGATCAGTTCTTGAACCATCCTACTGCCATCACCATCCTTGGTGAAGCAAACACCAAGTTGGATATTCTTGCCCACCAGTTAGAACTCAGCAAGTTCCTTGAGGACCTTAACCGCTACTTAGCTGAGACCAATGCTCAGCACTCGGAAGCTCTACTGGTGCCCATCCCTCCTTTCGCTCCTACTTCCACTACCGCCATCACCACGCCACCCATGTCATCCACTCCATTTGCATCCTCATCCCCTCTCGAAGAAGCAGCTATTGCCTTGATGGATCAGACAGAGCTCTGCCACCATGAAAACTTGGGACAGGTCATCCTCTCTATTGACAACCCTCATTACCCCCAAGCCTGCTTTCAGTGTCACCACCTTGGCCACTTTCAGGACTGATGCCCTGAATACTTATGCCCCACATGCCTTAAGTTTGCCCCTGGACATAGCCAGTGGGAATGCCCTCTTCGATGCCCTATGCCTAGACCCTCTCCCTCTACCTCACCCTTGTCCTGTCATTCATCCTCATCGTTGTCGTCCCAAGGAACTCCACCGTCGAGTCCTTCATGCCAGTGTGCCTGACACACTGTTCATCTCCCTATCAGATGACACTCCACACCCCTACAGACATCCACCCAGGAGCCCCCACCTATCGATGAGAGAGAGGACGAAGGAGACTTCGCATTTGATGATGCCACCATGTCTAATATAACTGGTGAGCCCTACGGAGACTATAGAGATTTTTGAAGTTGGTGACTTCAAGTCTACTAAGCGGGTAATGTTATGATTTACTTCGGACTACACTCTTCCTTGACTTAATGCTTATATACACATGGGTATAAGTCCCAACTTGGACGTTCATTCCTTTTCATTGCTGACTACAATACCCTGACTCACCATCTGATGCCATCGCATTCCATGTGATTCTGCTCCACTTGCTTTGTCAGCAATTCCTTCCTTCATATTCCTTTATGTTCCATGCCTCCCCTGAATTCCTTTACATATATAAACCTGCTTCGTCACACCTATGCTCCTCAGTCTAGTCTTACTGTTTACTTCACTGTTTCCTACCTTGTACCCTCATCACAGTTGGAATATATCAGTGTTCCCACTTCATGATACAGGCCCAAGGATAGCCTTGATATCCTCTCATTCCTTGTCACTTTGAATGACCCTTAATTGGGGAGTTACCACTGTTAACTCGGAAGTCCTTGTTGTCTGCCCTCAATTGTAGGCAGACTCCTTGTCCACCATTAACTTGGAAGTACCTTGGCTGCCGTTAGTTTGGTAGCAACCCTTGTTGCTGAACCTCGCCAGTAGGTAGGCTCCTTGTAGATGTCTTGCAATCATCAAGCTCCATCGCCTCCTTGCCCATGGTTACGACCACAGTCCCAATGGTTCTATGCCTGCCCTCTCCTAGGTCAGCTGTAACAAAAGACTAGACTATCTCCTCGTACCAGCTACTTTCATGTAAGCCACCATTCATCCCTACCGCCCGTTGTTGAATCCCCTTTGTGGGGAATCTTTTCATACCCCTCGCACACCACGACCACAAGTGGAAGACTCCTCTGACACTTCTGACCAAGAAGCTACCACCCCTGTTACATCATCTGACATACCTTTGAGACCATCTCCAGTCACCTCCATTGTTTCCACGGTCCCATACAATCCTCCACCCGCCATCCACCACCGCGTCGCTTTACAAAGTACCCTCCTTGCCTCAATCCCCGTGTCCTCCTCTTTGAAACCCATTGAACTTCACCTCGCTAGGCCCAAGGCCTATGACAGGAAACCCTTGGAAGCCATCTCATGGCTTACCTCTGCCCGTTCGTACATGCTTATCAACAAGGACATCTATGACACTGATCATCAGAAGATTGGCTTCCTCCTTTCCTATATGAGCGAAGGCCCTGCCAAGCAATGGGCCGAGTTCAAGTGTATCACCATCCTTGAGACTGACAACTTCGGCACTCTCAAGGATTTCATTAAGGAGTTCAAAGTCACCTTCGATCGGGGCAACACCCAGCAGGCCACCCTGTCCTGGCTTGCTACCCACCACATCAAGAAGATGACTCAACTCGATGACTACATCACCAAGTTCCTTCTCTACATTGGGAAGGCCAGTTTTACCTATTCCCCACTCACTGCTGATACCACCACCCACTGCACTCTGATCCAGTTCTTCTGGGTTGGGATTCCAGTTGCTCTTATGTGTAGGATCAACTCCATGGATACCGTACCTTCCACTATCGAGAAATGGATCGCCCAGTCCTCTCATTTCAAGGTGCAGTGGAACGAGGGAGATGCCATTGCCAAGCAACATCGTGAAACCTCATACGTTCAGACCCACCAGTATACCAAACCAGCTTCCAGACCTCCTCATGACCCTGATGCCATGGACGTTGATGTCATCCGCATTCCCAAGTTAACTTCTCAGGAACAAGAACATTGCTAAAAGGAGAACCTTTGTTTCCACTGCTGCAAAAAGAGACATGGATTCCTTTCTTGCCTCACCTTCCCTTCCGCTCCTGTGCCACAAGTCAAGAAAGTGACTAAGGCTGAGATTTCTGAGATCCCTGAAGACCTTCCAAGGCTCTGAGAGATAGAAGACGATTACAATGAAGAGCTGAGGAAGACTACCATAGGAAGGGTCAGGATGATGGATTTTTAAAATGGGAGGTTACCACAACGCATGACTTCCCTTCTTCATTTAGTGCTAATGTACTTGTAAACACCAAAGACAAGCAATCGATGAGGATCCCCATTCAACTCATCGATCCCTCACACTCAATGAAAGCTGTCAACACCTTCGCCATCGTAGACAGCAGTGCAGACGTCAACTGCATTGACTGGGGCTTTGTTTGTAAACATCACCTACCCACCACTCATTTAAACACACCGATTTCCCTTCATAACACAGATGCTTCCATCAATCAAGGAGGGTCTGTACGATTCACTTGCACTCTATTCTCCAATATTGGAGGAATAGCCCAACGTTCTGAGTTCTATGTCATGAACTGCAGAAACTTCAACATCCTTCTTGGTATGCCATGGCTAATCAAGATGAACCCAGTCATCAACTGGACAACACGTACCCTTGACATCCCCGAATCAAAGGACGAATCAAAGGCTCTATACGAGGCCTTCTCCTCTGACACCAAGTGACATTAAAATCATCTCAATCGTAGTGCTCCATGACCCCCTCGACATCAGATGATCCACGAGGTCTATGATGGACGCCTCTGGGACTACTGGGATAGAGCTACAGAAACCGACTTTACCATTGCTCGTGTCCAGGACTACCATTACCAACATGGAATGTCCACCAATCGCCTTTGCAAAGCCAGGAGATACTATGTCCCCAACTTCGATATCATTGCCCAAGTCAGCACTGCTACTGAACTCACCACCCCCACCTCACCTGAAAAGGCCCCCATTGTCCTTCCGAAGGAATATGAGGATTTCAAAGAAGTCTTCTCCAAGGAAACCACCAACCACATACCACCCTCAAGACCCTATGATCATGAGATCAACTTCAATGAAACCTTCGTCCCTAAGATAGGGAAAATTTACCCTTTATCCCCTGATAAATGCAAAGCTATGAAAGATTTCCTTGAGGAAAACCTCAAAGCCAGAAAGATCCATCCTTTGAACTCCCCCCAGGCCTCACCCTTCTTCTTCATCAAAAAGAAGGATGGAAAACTCCACCCTAGCCAAGACTACTGCTATGTCAATGAGCACACCATCCATGATGCTTATCCCCTCTCCCTCATCTCCAACCTTGTAGACAAGCTTAAAGACACAAAGGTCTTCACTAAGTTCGACATCTGCTGGGGTTATAACAATGTCTGTATCAAGGATGGTCACCAGTGGAAAGCCACCTTTATCACTCACAAAGGCCTCTTTGAACCTACCATCATGTTCTTTGATTTATCCAACTCCCCCGCTACGTTCCAATGCTTTATGAATGATTCCTTTCACAATATGATCACTGAGGGCTGGCTCGTCATCTACATGGATGACCTTCTGATCGCTTCTCCTGATGAAGCCACCCACACCGAGTGTATCTGCCATGTCCTGGAACGTATGAAGGAGTTAGACCTTTACTTGAAACTGAAGAAGTGCACCTTCGCTACCACTGAGGTAGAATACCTTGGACTCATTGTCAAACCTGGTCAGATTGCCATGGATTTCAATAAGCTTGATGGGATTGCATCTTGGCCCGCTCCTACCACACCTAAGGAGGTACAATCCTTCTTGGGTTTTGCCAATTTCTACCGTCAGTTCATCCCCCACTACTCCTCTGTCGCTTGTCCTCTTCTTGATCTCACCAAGAAGAACCTCACCTGGAACTGGACCCCAGAGTGCAACATGGCCTTCCACCATCTGAAGAACTTGTTCTTATCCAAACCTGTTCTTCAGCTCCCCGATCCCACTCATCCCTTTGCCATCGCCACCAATGCTTCTAAGTATGCAACCAGTGCTGTCCTCCTCCAGACCGATGACAACGGTGATTGGCATCCCTGTTCCTACTGCTCCTCCTCGTTCTCTCTGGCAGAAAAAAGGAACTATGACATCTATGATCATGAACTCCTTGCCATCCTCCAAGCCCTCAAGAACTGGCGTCAATACCTCTGTGGCACGTCCTTCCCCATCCAGGTCTTCACAGACCACAAGAATCTCATGTACTTCCACACCATGCAAAACCTAAACCGCCAACAAGCCAGATGGCTCCTTGACCTTGGAGATTATGATCTCAAACTTCACCATGTCCCTGGGAAGCTTCTTGCTGCTCCCAATGCCCTATCACATCATCCTGACCTCTATCCTTCCTCCGATCCCAACAATGAGTCCACTACACTCCTCCCACCATTGATGTTCATTTAGCTCATTGACAATTCCCTCACTTCTCTCATTGAGGATGCCTCTGAGTCTCCCCTCATCCTTAAAACCCTCCAATCCATTGTGAATGATGTCCCTTCGAACCTCTGTGCCCATCTTTCTGATTGACAACACCATGATGGCATGCTTCTTTACAAAGATCACATCTATGTTCCCACCAAAGACCTTCAACAGAAAGTCCTTCTCCACTGCCACAACCATGAATACACTGGTCATCCTGGATATCTCAAGACCCATCAATTGGTCTCCTCTGAGTTCTGGTGGCC
>JBBPTO010001575.1:0-12785 GCA_038094155.1 Pulveroboletus cf. aberrans
TTTAGAAAAAGACATTGCTCTGTAGGCTTGAATGACTTCCTGTGGTTTAGGTGGATCAAGGGGGTTGCTAGGGAAGAAAATTCTCCCAAGCTGTGGTTGGAGTGTTGGCAATGGGGGAGTCAGCATCCGAGGGATGGATGCAGAGCAGGAGAGGTGGTGGGCTAGGTCAAGGGTGACTTGGGTTTCCTCCTCGGTGGGTAGCAAGTCGTCTTCATCAGAGGGGGTCTGATCATGAGAAAGTGACTCAGAATCAGAGGATTCATTGGGGCAGGAGCACCAACGAGTGTCAAGGGGGGGTCTGGGAGGAATGGTGGCTTACTAGGTAGTAGCCAACAGGGAAGCTAGACCTTTTGTTATGACTACCTCAGATAGAGATAGGCATAGCCCTTAGAGAGGGTCCAGGGATATGAGGATGAAGGAGAGCACAGCTAGGCATTCTATGAGGACAAGATACTAAGTTCTAGGGGAACAAGGTTCTCTACTTGTTCTATCTCAACAATCGATTGTCGAAGAGCAGACTTCCTCTGAGATCGATCGTCTCGAGGTGAACAAGAGGTTTCTCTTAGAGTAGTGTAGCCTCAGGAGTGCTACAGAGTCTCAGAGAGCTAAGAGGGTTTCTGACAAGGGACTGGAGCTTTGAGCAAAGATCCAGTGTATTGAGATACACGAAAGGGAGGTCTAGCTTAAAGATACGAGTACAGGAAGGTGAGTTTATATAGGCTAGGAAGGAGTTGCTGATGAAGCAAATGGAATCGCACGGAATGCAATGGAAATCAGATGATGAGTAAGGGTATCATAGTCAGCAACAAAAAGAAAAGAATGTCCAAATTGGGATTGTCACCCATGCATATGTAAGCAATAGAAAAGAGAAGGGGTCAATTGTAACAGGAGGTAGTCAGAGAAGAAAAAATGATAATCAGAGTGGAGGACTTGAGAAAGGTCAGATGACCAAATCCAAGGAGTAGCCCTGCAAATGAACAAAAGGATGTAAATCAACCTTTGATGCACAGCAACTAAATCCAAGGGTTGGAGGTGAAAGGGGTGTGAGAACAAAGATGAATCAAAGACAAATCAGAGGTGGAAGTGGTGAGGAGGTGGAGGCTCAGAGGCTCAGAGGAAACAGGATCCGAGGTGTTCACCCTGCAAATGAAAAGAAGGAATCATAGACTCAACTTCTGACACACAGCAACTACAAGCCAAAGAAGAGAAAGGAGGTAGAGAGTCAGAGAGCAGGAGGTTAGAAAAGAGCCAAACTGAGGGAGGTTGAGCACCTATACATTGAGAAGACTGGTTCAAGCACTCCTAAAGTGTTTCTGGTAATTGGATTAGGATGCTAGAACATTGGAGGTTCGAATATCAAAGGACCGAAGAGATGTTAGAGGGAAGCAGAGATGAGGGGAGGAGTGTTGCAAGCACTGAGCACAAGCATGAAGAAGGGACTGTAAGGTCTGAGGAGACTCAAGGCAATTCCAAAATGGGTCAGAGGTCATTGTCCAGGAGTTGGCTGGCTAGGCCAATGCAAGCCTAAGGAAGGTTGTTGGTATTCAGAGAAAGAGAGGGGAGTGAGATTGATTCTGGAGACTCAAAAGTCAGCACATTGGGGCTGGCATTCTGTCCACAGAAGTCCAGCATAGGTGCTTCTCAATACCCATAGTCAATGAACTATAATGGGTGAGTAAGCGGAGTCAGTACTAGCATGTTTCAGGAACCCAATGAGGGTTTATGCATACTGCATCAGAGGTGGTTTCACCTGAGTGAGGAAAGTGGAAGGGGATTTGCTGAAGTGTGGAGGACAAGAGGGTGATGCCAATAGGTTGCAGAGGATATAGGAGGTAATGCAGAGGCATCGGAGGTGATGGTCCTTTGAAGGGAACACATCAGAGATGTCATCAGGACATTGGAGATGACACCATCAAGGCATTGGAGGTTTGAAGAAGAGTGTGACATTGTCAGGGAAGGTGGAGGTGATGAATGGAGGTTGGAGTTCATGAGGAGTCAAAGGACATTCAGATGAAGAGGCAGGATATACAGGGGTGATGACATCAGAGACAGATTAATGAGTGGATGCATTTGAGAGAAGTGGTGAAGGAGCAATGCAAACTCCTAGGGGTATAGAGGTCCACATAAGTCATGTTTCTAAGGATAAATCCGAGGATTCAGAGCTAGGTTCAGAGATGTGTCGCAGCATGAGTGGAGATTGCACATGATGCAATCCCAAGGAGGACTTCAAGAGAAGTCTCGATGTGGGAGGTGGAATGGAGGGACAGGGGTTGCATCTGAAGGTGATCAGAGCTATCAGAGTAAGCATCAGAGATGATGCCATCAGAGGGGACATGTATGAGGATGTGAGGAAATGACTGGAGGTTGTCATTGCAACATCTGAGGAAGACATCTTCAGCATGAATGACATGTCAGAGGTTGTAAGGACAGTTAAGGCAAGAGGTAGTTCAAATATACTGTCAGAATGCTAGACTCCTCCGGGACTTTGTCTGACGGAGGTCCAAGGTATATCAGTCAACTCCAGAGTGAAAGGGTGCAGGAAGGGCTGGAGGTCCAATGGAGATGGAGCAGAATGATGTGCAGAGGTGATGAAGGCAGTGAAGAGGGGTTGACCGACCTAAACTGCTATAGGTCTCTGGATAGGAAACTAGCAGGTCAGTAACACAAAGAAAGAAAGTGAAGGAACGATAGGTTCATCCCAGGGGAATTGCAGGTAGAGAATCAAGAAAATGCAACTGCAGGGCTTACAGGACTCCTTGGTAGTCGATCTAGAAGAGCTCCTAATGCTTTAGACATGGCTGATGAGCACAGAACTTAATTCTTCTGGGATCAAGTGAGAAAGAGAAGAGAAAAGAAATCCAGATATGACTGGATTAATGAGGATTGAAGACTTTCACTCTGAGTGAGTGATAGATGATTTTTTAGATGTGTGTAAAACACAACTTTTATAGTCTGGGCACACCTGAGACTCTAAATAAACATAAAGAAGGAACCATCTGACATGAATCCAGTGCAGAGAACAGTAGTTTCCTGTTCTCATATCCGGTGTATCCAGCATATCCTGTACCATCTGGTTTTCATATCCAATCCAATCTGTTCTCGTCTGTCATCCATTGGTAAGTCAGACCTTCATTTCACTACACCGGACACTTTCATTTGTACATCCAGTCAATCTGGTTCTGTTCATCCAGTCACCAGATACATCAATCTGACGATCCAGTTTTCAATCCAGTTGTGCTCTTTACATGTATTTAGAGTCTCAGGTGTGCCCAGACTATAAAAACTGTGTTTCACATGGATCATCTATCATCTATCTATTTTCCGTCTATCTTCTGTCCATCTCAAGTTCAGTTCTTCATCATCATCAGTGATCCAGCTGTGTCTGTGATCATCTCTTCATCCTTCTCTTCTGATCTGTGAAGAATCAAGTCCTGTGCTCATCAGCCATGTCTGAAGCTTAGAAGCTCTTCCTGATCATCATCCATTCCACCTCCTGTAAGTCCTGTGGTTCTCTTCTGTGGAGTTCTACCCTATGAATTCCCCCTGGGATGAACCAATCATCCCTTCATTTTCTTTCTTTGTGTTGCTGACCTGCTAGTTTCCTGTCTGGAGATGTATAGCAGTCTAGGTCATTCAACATCTCTTCACTGGTAACTGGATCACAATACTGAGCATCTGGTACATAGCGTCCAGTACAGAGTAGGGCAGACCGGAACTGGATGAACACAGATAGACACAGATGCTTGATGACTTGACAATGACCTAGTGAAAGTCAAATAGAGGTAGAATGACCAGATATGGACCTAAGGAGCGATGGCTCCTTACAGTGGAATGGGGCAGAGATGAGGGGTTATGGGGGTGAGGACTTGGCACAGGACTTATGTGTTGTGCTCTTGCCTACCATCAGGTCCTCATTTCAGAGATGGAAAGAACAAGGTGAAGAGATAAAGGAAGGAGGGAAACTTCGTCAGGATCAGACAGAATTAGAGGAGTGAGAACACCATTAAGAGACATTAAGAGACTTTAATAAAGATGTCAAGCAACATCAATATTCGAACTAAGGAATACATGAGGGAACTACAGAGTTATATACTACAGAATCAGATCGGAGTCTGGAATGGAGAATGGAGGGAACCATACATATGTAAAGGTACAACAATGATCAGAGATCATAGGGTACCAAGGGGCGATATACATAGGTCTATGGAATGAAATGTAACACAGGTATAACATAGGAATAATCATAGAGGACTGAGGAATGAAGCAAGCATAAAGGGAAGTAAGATCTGAACCAATCATAATTGGTTCAATGGGGGAATGAGTTCTGGTATTGGAGGTCCAATGAGAGACAGAATGGAGTCCTTCAGAGGAGACCAGAGATGAGGGTGTCAGAATCAGAGGTGACATAGGGGGTATCGGAGGGATGATCAGAGGTGTGATGATAGGGGTTAGGATGGGATATGACAGGTAATGTCAGAACCACTTTTTATTTCACAACTTCACTCATCACATTTCACATTGTTCTCTAATATTCTATCACATTCCAGAAAATGACATCATACATACACTACATCATATCTTACTAATGCCTCATTGTTACCCCATGTCATCATATATAAGTAGTCAATCTGCCTGTACATATTCCCCATCTTCAATATATTTGTTTCCTACTTGGAATAGCTTCACTTTGAGGTTGTCTCTGAGTGCATCTCACAGTTTGAAGTCAAGCCAACACAAGCTGGCCTTACTAAAAACTCTGCAATCCACAGATATTTCTTAAACCAAGTCACTGCAGGAAACAACCCACAAGTTCAATTTCTTAAGCTAAATAAATGAACCCATGCATAACAATAGTATATACTATCATAGAACCCCAAATGCACATGGCCCTCCAAATGCACAATCGTTTCCACAGCACACAATTCTAGCTATTTCTATTAAGAAACACCTGAGACATCTAGAGTATACTGTATTTTATCATATGCAGCCTTTAGAATAATAAAAAATCTGTTATGGAAAGTGTAGAACACAGAAAAAGTCATGTTGAATGGTCAAAAGACACACTTTGAGCACATTCCAGGCCAGATCTGCAACCAATCTGGTGCATCAAATGTAATGACTTGCTCCATGCAGGCCCTATAGGTCTATTGGGAGGATTTGAAGATGTCAGAGTGTTGGTATATGATTGATGTTATTCAATGATGAATGTTTGAGTGTGACAAAACCCATGGATAGGGGTGTCACCTCAATGACAAGATTCACACTCCACTTTGGCCACCTTCGGCAGCTTGGATGGCAAGGAAAACAAAAATACATCAAAAGCACCCTTCACCTCACAGTCCAGAAGGCTCAATCTCACATGATGAACTAGAGGATCACATCCAGAAAGCCATTGAGTCCTATAGGCAGAATGAGTCACCCAATCTCCTCAGCGCAGCCAAGAAATATGGCATTGCTCATAAGTACTCAACAGTGTGCTTCATTCATGAATGGAACCCTTCTGTTGGTCACAGTAATCCATATTTTAATTACCACCATGTAAACTACCCCCCTCATCAACTGTAGAACATTGTTTTCTTGCTTTTTGCTCTCATGTGCAAACATTGAGTGTTGGAGCACATTGGGCTCCTAATGCAGCTGCCATGCCATGCATGACAACCCATGACAAAATTGTGCATATCATATGGATTTCAACCTTGCTGTATTCATGCCATTCTAGCAGGACCAAAACATCTTCTTCTCTTTCTGTGCTAATATGAGCTAATAGCTGAGGGTTTAAGCTAGATACTCAGGTAGGTACGAAGAAATAAAATTGTGTAGTTGTGTTGCTATTCAAGAAATGCCTGAAATTGTGCATTTGGGGTTCTATGATAGTAAGTTCCAACATGGACATTCTTTTTTTTTGTTCGTGACTACAATACCATGACTCATTATCCATTTTCATCACATTCTATGCAATTTCACTTGCTCTGTCAGCAACTCCATACTTACCTACTGTGAACTCATCCTGTGTCTATATAACTCTTGTCATCTAGTATTTGTATTTCCAAGCTAGAACTCCCCTTCTTGTACCTCAATACACTGGGTCTTTGCTCCACTCCTTGTTTCTAGTCCTCAGTCCCTCATCAGGACCTGTTAGCTCTTTAAGACTTTGTAGCACTCTTGAGGCTATGCTGAGAACATTTTGCTACCCATTGACAATAGATCATCAGGCAGTCTAGTTCTCTTTGACATTAGATCATTGAGCCAGAGCAAGGAGAGCACCTTGTTCACCTCAAACCCTCATACCTCATCCTCATAGAGTGCCTTTCACTGCTCTCCTTCATCCTTAGTCCTCTAGACCCTTTTTAGGGGCTACACCTATCCTCTGCCTGAGGTAGTCATAACAAAAGGTCTAGCTTTCCTGTCAGCTACCATCTGGTAAGCCACCATTACTTCCAGGCCTGCCATTAACTCTCATTGGCACTCCCACCCCAATGAATTCTCTGACTTCAAGTTGCTTCCACATGCTCAGACCCCCTCTAATGACAATGACCTATACCTGCTCACTGAGAAGGATATGGAAGTCACACTTGATCTAGCCCATCACTTTTTCCATTCTGCATCCATTTCTCAGGTGCCAACTTTTCCATCACCAACACCCCAGCCACAATCTGAGAGAATTTTCTTCCCTAGCAATCTCTTAGATCCACCTGAATCCCAGGAAGTTATAATGATATGATCCAAGGTCATTGAGACCTTGAAGCAGTTTTGATTGGGATGCATCTACAAAGGTCAGCAAGTTGTCTTTGAAATAACAACTACCAGATTCACAACCGGGATAAAGCAGAATGAGGGCCACTGTGGACATGGACCAGTCTGGTGTAGTGCTATCTGCCTCATCGAGGGGCATATAGTATAGCACACACTCAATCCTCTGTTGGTCACTGAGACCTTTCTGTGTGCAGAAATCATCAATATCTTCAAGGAAACATAAAAGTGTGATGGGTAATCCATCGAATGAAGGAGCAGTTGGTGTACCACACATGGGCAATCCATGATAAAAGGGGTTGAATATAATGAAGCCGGATGTGGATCAAGGATACTGGACCAGTGTAGGAAAGTACAGTTTCCTACAGTGATATCCGGCCATTCCTAGCCATCTCTAGTCCCTGTCCTGCACTCCAATCAATCCAAGACTGCTCCATGCTGTTGTCTATCCTGATCTGAGTCGATATGGTAGTTGTCTGAAGGGCAGTTTTTGATCCGTCTACCATTTGTCTACCATTTCCTTTCAATTTGATGTATTGGACCCAGACACATGCACATAGGATACCTATCTGGTTCACCAAATACTGGATTCCTGCACACCGGATCACTTTTCCACACACCAGACACATTCTTTTAGAGTCAAATAGTCTTCTTTTGTGTTTTCCTTACTATATATTTGGGTATGCCTGAATTAGGATGTAACTCCCCTATCATCACTATGCAAGCCATCTACTACCTATCCTAAGCCAGAAGTCCAGTCCTTCCTTCATTTCCTTCACTTCAGTCCAAGTCCTGCAACAACAAGTTGGTTTCCTAGCCCTACTGAATGGGGGGAAGCCAGACTCAGTTTTCCAGTGTCCTGTGGACAATCAGTGAGCCATCCTTCTAGTCCTCTTTCATTCTCTTTGCAATCCCCTGGGTCAAGACCTACACTCGCACCCTACTTATTTGCTTAGGACTACATCTGGAGTCCTTTAGCTACTTTACACTGGATTGGATGAAAGTGGATGGATTGTAAGTGAGGCAATGAAGTAGAAAATGGAAGTCGAAACAGGCAATCAAAGGTTAATCGATGATGGATGACAGAAAGGTATGCAAAATGAAGGCATGAAGAGCCTGAAATGCAGAGGAGAAAGTATCAGATGACAGGAATGATGTCTGGTGTGGTCGGACTGGAGTCAAGTGGTCAGACTGATGGTTGTGAATGTTGGATATATTGAAGCTGTCACTGATCAGTTGCTAGGATGAGAAAAAAATTTGGGGGTTGGATGGGCCTGAAGCTTCCTTGAAGCTCGTCTGAATGCCCCTCGTGATCAGCTCCAGATAAAGAGTGGTTGAATGACCTAGACTGCTATATGTCTCTGGACAGGAAGCTAGCAGGTCAGCAACACAAAGAAAGAAAATGAAGGGACAATAGGTCCATCCCAGGGAGAATTCATAGAGTAGAGCTCCACGGAAGAGAACCACAGGACTTACAGGAGGCAAAATGGATGATGATCAGGAAGAGCTCCTATGCTTCAGACACAGCTGACAAGCACAGGACTTGATTCTTCACAGATCAGGAGAGAAGAATGAAGAGATGATTACAGCCATGGCTGGATCACTGAAGATGATGAAGAACTGAACTCGAGATGGACAGAAGATAGATGGCAGATAGATAGATGATTGATTCAATGTGTGCAAAACACAACTTTTATCATCTGGGCACACCCAAGACTCTAAATAAACATAAAGGGAAATGAAGGAGCATCTGATGTGAATCAAGTAACCAGATCACAATGATGAGCATCTGGTACATAGCATCCAGTATGCTATAAGTAAAGTAGAAAACTATCTGGTAGACAGACTGGATCGAAAAGAAACAGAAATGGATACATACAAGTAAAGCAAACCAAAACTGAATGGACACAGATAGATACAGATGCTTGATGACTTGACAACGACCTAGTGAAAGTCAAATAGAGGTAGAATGACTGGATATGGACCTAAGGAGCAATTGCTCCTTACAATGTCCAAGTTGGGACTTATACCCATGTATAGATAAGCAATAAGTAGGAGAAAGGCATAGTTTGGGATAAATCATAACAGTAGCAAGCATGAAGCTGGATGCCTGGCTGATCTTTGCCTTGTTTTCAATGAGAACGTTGAGCATCCAGTGAAGTTCAGTGTCAGTCCAATTAACTTTAGTTTTCTTGGCAGGAGGTTGATGTTGAAGCATTTGCAACATTTTGATACCACACAGAACAATGAAAGATGAGAAACCAAGAAGTAGGGTGTATATGGGGTTGAAATGCAAATGGTGGTCTGAGAGCATGTCAAGTGGGGTTTGGTGAAAGATCAATATTTCAGACTCTGCAGTAGTGATTATGTTAATTGGCCAAGAAATCTGTGAATGGAATTTTGTGTCCTGGATGTCCAATCTGAGTTCAATGCAGAGCTTTATTCTGATTCTCAACCTTACTGATGCATGTAGGTGAGCTAACTCAGTTGTTGAAAGTCTTTCTGAACTGTCTCTTACTTGGTATGTCACACTGCCCATGACATGTCTCTGACTCTCTGTCATCTAGCAAACTGGCACTGTCAAAATCTCTACCTGGCATTATCTCTGCTGGATATCAAGTACACCCACATTTAGCTCTCACTCAACTGCTCATCAATCAGGGGTTGCTACTCTGAGTAGTGGTTTAGGCATGGAGTCTGGTGGTCAGTCTATGTTCAGGCCCTGGGCATTACCTTGGCAGCACCAACACCAGTCTCTACAGTAGAAACATTGAGTTCATCCACATGCTTAGTGGGTTGACCCCTAGCTATTGGCTTCAACACATTGCATGTAAGTGACTGTTTATAGCAGCACCCCATCCCCACCTCTGATCATGTTGTTTGTAGCCATCATTCTTCAAGGAAAAATGATATCTGTTTCAAGCAGTGATGGACTTGCCACCATCAATCACTCTTATTGCCACACCCTCCTCCATCATGCAGCAATTTTGATCAGACATCCCAGGTTCCTCCCACTGATCAATATGCTGGCATGTACATGTTCTGTATGTTTTCTCAAACCTTTCTTTTTTTTGTTGATTCATCATCACTGATGGGACCTTTCATTCTGATGTGCATGCACAGCATGCAGCACCTTCCTCAACATCTCCATCTGCCAGGTTTCACAGAGAAGCTTGTTTCTCTCAATAGCTGTGTTAGAAACATATTTGTGCATAATCTGGAAACATTGGATAGTGTGGAAAAGAGCTGCAAGTGACACATCTACATTCCAGGCATGAAAAAGCTGTTGTTGAATTTTGTCAAGATAGCGTGTGGGATTTGCATCCAGAATAGATGAAACATAGGCAAGGTCACCTTGCTGGAGGCTTTGTGGTCAACCACAGAGCATATGGATTGTTCACCTCTCTGTGGGTCCTTTAAAGCATATGGATTTCATACACAGTGTGTTTGGAACATCCAGCAAGTTGTGCTATCTCCTGTACTGACTGTCCTTCCTCATAAAACCAGAAAATGATGTGGTTTTGCAGCTGCTGATGGAGATGTGGTGGCATACTACCCAGGGGTGTGCAACTTGGAAGTGTGACACAATGTATTTTCTATTTTTCAAGGTTTATTTCATGTTTCTGAAGTTGACAAATAGTGACAAATACATTTGCAAAACATGAACTGCAGTTTCTTATGCAACACCCTGTAAGAGGTTGCTGCTCCAGATGATCCTCAAGTCACAATGAGAAAAGTCAAAAAAGTAGTCTAAGTGCAATAATGCTTTGTGTTACAATACAACTGTAGTTCAGCAACCCCAATACATATTGTGATGCACAACTGGAACATACCATACTACAACAGTTGCCCAGCCTGTCATCAGAGTATTTTCTTCCAGCAACACCATGGTAACTTCCTTCAAGTTTAATATGATGATGTCCTGGCCTAAAATATGTGTGTAAATAATGTTGTCTGTATAACAGTTGTAAGTCAGTATCATAGTCAGGTGTGCAGTGCACAAAGGGGACATCCCATGTAGGATGGAAAAGAAGCTTTAGCCTTTGGTTAAGATGCAATTTTGAAAGAGTGGTGATCTGTGAACTTGTTGACATAGAAGGAGTTGAACATGTCATAAAAATGGTATGGCTTTATTTTGAGTAAGATGGAATGAGCACCATAGATGGATATTAGATGTGCTGCATGGTAAATCAAGTCAATGTGGACAATTGTGTAGTTGGGTTGGTGGTTTGGAAGAGTGCCTGGGTGAACAATCCATATTCTGGTGAGTTCATCAGGCTCCTCACCAACCTTATCAAACCAGTGAATCACTGCACAATGGTAAGCAGTATCCTCGTACATGAGAGAGAAAAACAAAAAACATGGGCTATTTCATACCCACCCATTCCATCCACATCTGGATGTGTTCCAATGAACACACAATCATAGCATGGTCCCTCACCCCTCCACATTGGACATGATCAGACATGTTCCTGATGCATCCCACCAGTCCCACTCAAATTGCTGGGCAGATAAAATTGGGAGGATGTGGAATTAAACACTGATATCAGCCCATCATAGCAGGGAAGTTCAAAGTGTGGAATAGATATGACATCATGGTCACCATGGGGATTTAGGTGCTCAAATAGAAAGCATCAGAGGAGGATGGGTAAGTTAGGAATAGCAAGCTCTATAGTTAAAGCACACATGGTCCTTACACATTTAGCTTCTATAAAGCTATGTAAGTAAAATTAACTCTACAGACAAGAGATATACCAACACTTAGGTCAATTTCATGAGAGCTCAACATGTGCTGCATGTGTGATAGTTATGCCATGGTCCACTTTCTTATTCTCCATCTCTTCATTCAATGTAATGATTGAACAAGAATTTGCATTCCCAGCTACAGCACCATCCATGAAAGTGTTGAGATTCTGTGAATCAAACACTAGGTCTTGTGCTCTGTTAATACAGGCAGACTGTAGTGATAATACAATATTCATGTTACTAAAGACACAGGTTGAGTATTTAGCTTGACTGGTGCATGATGTTACAATTTACCTTGGACTACATTTTCTCCTTGAACTTATTGCTTACATATGCATGGGTATAAGTCCCAGTTAAGTCCCAGTTCAGACATTTTTTTTTCATTGCTGACTATGATACCATGTCTCATCACGCATTTTTCATTGCATTCCACATGATTCCACACCACTTGCTTTGTCAGTGATTCCTTCCATTATGTTCCTTCTCATTCTATGCCTGCCCTGAACATCTTTACATATTTAAACCCACACCACTGCACCTATGCTCCTTAGACTAGTCTTACCGTTTTATACCTCCTTTGTACCACCACAAGGAATACATCATTGTTCCCGCTCCCTGATACAGGCCCAAGGGTAGCCTTAATACCTTCTTGCTCCTCATTGCCCTGAACCACCTTTAAGTGGGAAGTCTCCATTGTTGACCTTGCCTAGAGGTCTCCTTGTCACCACTGTTAACTTGGAAGTCCTTGTCATCTGTCCTCAATCATAGGCAGACTCCTTGTCCACTGTTAACTTGGAAGTACCTTGGCCACCGTTAGCTCGGTAGCACCCTTCATCACCAAACCTCACTAGTAGGTAGGCTCCTTGTAGACATCTTGCAATCATCAAGCTCCATTACCTTCTTGTCCACAGTTAAGTCTGAAGACCCAATGGTTCTACGCCTGCCCTCATTCAGGTCAGCCGTAACAAAAGACTAGACTACCTCCTCATACTGGCTACTTTCACGTAAGCCACCATTCATCCATATCACCCCTTGATCAACCCCCTTCGCAGGGAATCCTTTCATACTGCATGAGCACCACTGCCTCCAGCAGAAGACTCCTCTGACGCTTCTGACCAAGAAGCTACCACCCCTGTTGTGTCATCTGATGCACCCTCGAGACCACCTCCAGTTACTCCCATCGCACCTTCGGGACTGCCACCTGCCATCCACCACCACGTCACTTTACAAAGTACCCCCCTTGCCTCCACCCCCATGTCTTCCTCAAAACCTGTTGAACTTCACCTTGC
>JBBPTO010001576.1:0-14857 GCA_038094155.1 Pulveroboletus cf. aberrans
ACCAACTTGGTGTTGCAGAACTATGGCAGGAATGGGGAACACTGGAGGGGAACTGGCTTAGGAATGGTACTGAGTGGAA
Source organism: Pulveroboletus cf. aberrans (assembly GCA_038094155.1). NCBI lineage: Eukaryota > Fungi > Basidiomycota > Agaricomycetes > Boletales > Boletaceae > Pulveroboletus > Pulveroboletus cf. aberrans. The sequence goes on from JBBPTO010001576.1 coordinate 80, forward strand.
CTAGATGGCTTGCATAGTGATGGTAGGGGAGTTACATCCTAATTCGGGCATACCCAAATGATATATGTATAGTAAGGAAAAACACAAAAGAAGACTACTCGACTCTTAAGGAATGGATCTGGTGTGCGGGAAAGTCATCCAGTGGACCGGATGGGTATCCTGTATGCATGGGTCTGGGTCCAGTACATCAAATTGAAAGGAAATGGTAGATAAATGGTAGACGGATCAAAAACTGACCTTCAGACAACTATCAGATCGACTCAGATCAGGATAGATAGCAGCACAGAGTGGTCTCGGATTGACTAGAGCGCAGGATGGAGGCTAGAGATGGCTAGGAATGACTGAATGTCACTGTAGGAAACTACACTTTCCTACATCATATCATTTTTCTTTTCAATATCATACAACTTCTGAAAGTTGTATGATTTATTTCTTTTCTCTTGAACCATTCCTTTCTCATCTTGAGCTATCCCAAAACACTTTGCTTATCCTTGCTTAACTCCAGACCTGAGTTTTCCAGAGTTAGATATGCACATATCATTTCACTACTTAATCCCATTGTTTCCTTCAACTCACCTCAGTTGTGATTGCTCTCTTGGGCATCTGGCTGAGGTGAGATTCCTACTATTCATTTACCCATAGTTTTACTGATAGCTAGTAATACTGGGTACCTTTGCCCACTCTATAGGTGAATATAGCAGTTGTGATTGCTCTCTTGGGCATCTGGCTGAGTACTGGGTATCTTTGCCCACTCTATAGAATTTGACAATATCATGTTATTTAATCGAGATTGTATGCATCAGCACAAAAGTGAAAAAACCATTGCAATGGTATTGCTGTTTTGTAATGGCCCTATCTCCGGCCCCACCACACCAAATCACGTGATCAATGGGCAGTATGTAGCCAGGGGCCTTTACCATATTTGGTCTCACCAATGCTAAGCGATATTTCCACAGTTACAGCCAGTACACTATGTACACTTGAAATGTAGCAAACATTGCAATGATTTTTGAAGTCACTCTATAAAAGCATGGTGTAACCATTTACTGACCTTTTACATTTGTGTTTTACATAGCTTCTTACCCTCTTCAGTGTATTTAGTGATCAAACAAGTCTGCATAGCCTTTCAGAGTGACATGCAGTAATCTACATGTCATTCCATAATCATTCTCAAACCTTCTACATTTTTTCAATGTCTCTTAATACTTTCTGACACTTGTACCAGAATCTTCACACTTTATAAACACACACATGAATATCTTGAAGACTTTATTTCCTTGATTGCCTGACATACCATGCTCAATATCAAAAATAGAGTTGAACATGGTACTATCACACTCCCAACCATCTACTTTTAATCAATATTGAAAATAGAGTCAGAAATAGCATTTCCACACTGCATATTATTCTATTTGGGAATCTGATGCTTGTCCCAGACTTTCTACATTCTTAAAATATCTTCAAGACTTTATGTACTTGAGAGTCTGACCAGCTATTTCTAATGTCAATAATAGAGTCAAATATAACACCCACTACAATGCCTACAATTCTATTTCACAATGTAACATTTGTTCCAGACTAGTCACAATTTTGAACACACATATTAATATCTCTAAGACTTTATATCTTATTTCTTCTTCTACATATGTTCTGCTCATGAAACTCCCAAAGGCTGTGTGTTTAACTTTAAATATAGTGTCAGTGTCACAACTACCTTGGGTAAAGGATAGATGTAGCCCTGAAAGAGAGTCTAGAGTACTAAGGATAGAGGAGAACAGGGAAAGCTGCTCTACAAGAATGAGGTTCAAGGGTTTGAGGTGAACAAGATGTTCTGTTTGCTATCTCAACAATCTATCACTGAAGAGAACTGAACTGCCCTATGATCTAATGTTGTAAGGTGGCAAGAGGTTCATCAGACAGTGTAGCCTCAAGAGTGCTATGAAGTCTCAGAGAGCTAAGGAATTCCCAACAAGGGACTAGGATGAGGAATGGAGCAAAGACCCAGTGTATTGAGGTACATGAAGGGGAGGTCTCATTTGGAAATATAATTACAAGATGGCAAGGTGTATATAGGCATATGATGAGTTCAGGGTAGGTAAGGATGGAGTTGCTGACAGAGCAATGGAATCATATGAAATGTAATGGAAATGGATGATGAGTCATGGTATCATAGTCAGTGATGAAAAGAAAAGAATGTCTGAATTGGAACTTATATCCATGCATGTAATTGATAATTGACTAGAGAAAAAATGGGCTGATCATAACAGTCAGACACAGCTTATATGAGGTTATTACAATAGTACAAACCAGAAGGATAAATACACCATCCCCATCCATGATATATTATACACACTAAATACATGTATAATTGTTCATTCTTGCACATTCTTGCACATCATGCATGTATATAGCTGTGATATGGAGCTGTGCAATGCTTTCATATGGTTATAAATATATTAGAGAAATGAATGAACATTGTTCACATCTTAGATTAGCATATAACTTGAATCAGCCACCAATGGACAGTCTTTTTCACATTGTATTTCCTTAGCATCAAGGGTATCAACCAATTCCTTTCTGATCTAAACAACTGACTTAGAGCCTTAATTTATATTGCGTTCATTGAATACCCTTTCTAAAATAGTGTTTCTAATGTTGACCTACCTATAAAAGACTTCTTGATGGATGATAAAGTTATGTGTTGTCATTTTCAAACTTTTTGAAATTTTTTCTGATACTTTTCTGAGGACCACCCTGTGGTGAAACAATTCCATATGGCCTTCTGGAATCAAGGACAATTTTCTATATGTCTTTCATAACTATATAAGCATGCCATGATCACTTTCTAGCCTTTGAACTTTTAATTCAACTGTTCTATGATACTTTACCTTTCAGTCAAACAATTTAGCATGACCTTCCAAAGCTAAAAGTGATGTAATATGTGTATTTTCATGAACATGAAATGGTGATGGATTCATTTCCTGAGCTTCTACATTTGTTTTTCACATACCCTCCCTGAAACAACTCAGAACAAGTGAAGACTCTAGGTCACCCAGTGGCCAAGGAGAGAGGAATGATATGGATCAGTGGACATCTTTGATGCTGAGAAATCTCCAAGAGGACAAAACTGTCCTTTGATGGCTTTATTTGGATCCTTTATATACTACATACAAGTTTGTACATATTGTATACTAATCTAAGATGTCCATGGTGTATGTGCATGTATTTGATGTATATGGAAGCATACCACAGCCTTGTACATGGCTGATGTGCAAGGCTGTAAAATAATGGAAGATCATATATAAGTAGGTCTGAAGGTGTGATTCTAGAAATCAGCATGGGTAAACCTGCAGGTATCTGAGCTCATACCCATACATGTACCTGAAAAAAACCTGTACCTGCACTGTGGGTATGGGTACAGGTATGGGTTTGTGCTCAGGTACCTATAGTGCATCTATCCATGGCCGACCAGGTGTCATCAACATCGTTGTTGGGGTTGTGTCGGTCTGCATGTCATTGTAGCACTGTCATACCCACACACATACCAGTGCCTGAACTCAGTTAGTCTTTCTGAACTGGCTCTAAAGCCTCTGGTTTGGCCCAGCTTAGCTCAGGCTCAGGCTCAGGCTCAGGCTCAGGCTCAGGCTCAGGCCCCCACCCACACCTGTCTGTCCTGTCACCATCGCAGGTGCTCACACACAGACTGGAGGCTAAGGGTGGGAGGGGAAGTGACACAGCAACATGGCAATGATGTGGCTGCCATGAAAATGTGATTGCCACATCATTGTTGTGCAACCATGTGAGGGTGATGGTGAGGTGAGAGGATGAGTTGGGCAGCAAGAGGGCAAGAGGGGCAGTGACATGGCAACACAATGATGACATGGCTGCCATGAAAACCTGGTTGCTGTGTCATCATCACATTGTCATGCAAGGGAGAGGCACATCAGGAATTCCAACATTTTGAAGGGCTTAAAATACATTTGAAAATGTAATATAACATAAAATATGTTCATAACCATTCTGAGTGCACTTATATATTTTATTTTCCTGAACTTTTAAATATTGGGTTGCAGTTTATATGGCAAGCAAAATTTCAGATGCATCAAAATTATATCTGTAAAATTACATTGTATATCCCTTTAAATATCTGTGATTAGATTATCTTTTACTGATAACTTATTAGTTTTTATTTTCATGGTTGCATAAAAGGTAATATGGAGAGGGGAATTTTGTTGTTGTCAAAATAATTTATTGTTCTTGTCATTATCAACTATTTGAAAACTAAATATTTTGCACCTCATCAAAAATAAATGGGTTATGATCAGGTTATGATCAGGTCACGATTGGGCAATGTATGGGTGAGGATCAGAATAGTGGGTATCTCCTCACCTCAAAAGCCTGGAAGCTCTGGTCCCACAGTAAAATGTTCATCAACATCCGAGTCTGAGTCCAGTTCAACGACTCAAGTTTTGAACTTCTTACCAGTCGCTTGTCAGACATATTTTGTAAAGACTCTGATTGGATAACCTATCCATTCTTCTGTATACAGCACAAAATCTATTTGAACATGGCTGCTCTGTATTCCATATGGAGGAACACCAGTGGAAACCTTGGAGTACACAGATACAAGTAAGATACCAAAGTGAGATTTTGTTTATGGCAAGGGGCTCTCGCATGCTAAGAAAGGGCTAGGTTGCATGTAAGAACATGGTATAACACAGCAGAGCAAAGCATACCTTATACCCATCTTGATAGTCTGAACATAGACTCTGGTAATGAATGCACCTCTGGGAATCGAATTAATAGTAGCAAGTCCCATACCATCATGAATATTCTTAAAGTTGATGATGCCCTCAGGGGACTTGGAAATAATCAGGCCTTCATAATATACCAGACCTTCGGGTGAACAAGAGCATGCCTTAATCAGATAGTTAAGGGGAACAAGGTGACATTGTATCCTTCATGGAAGCGAGTTACAGAACCTCCACAACCCTGAAATAATAGTTTCAGATACAAGTTCTAGATACTCAGCTGTACATCAAAATGACAGATAAATACAAAGCAACCTATGTGTGTAGATGAGCTACTTCTGTACTACAATGTGCATCCAGGGGTATGAATCCTCGAATGGGGCATCAGGGTTTTCAATCAGCCACTGGAGATCATAGAAAGATCATGGTAACCCCACAACAGGCCTATGTGACATGGGCAAGGCATTAGTGTGAACCCACCTAGTTACTTTTGCCCCCTTCTGGCAGAAGGTAGCCTTGTTGTGAGCATGCTGAACATCGATGATGTCCAGCTCTTTTCTGATATCCCTTCTCCATAGCATCTTATGAGTATGGAAGACAATTTCCATATCCTCATTGCCACTCTTGTCCAAACTTGTTCCATCACTGCCTAGAGTGGTCATAACATCCAATAGGAAGTCCCAAACATCTGTGTCATCTTCATCTCTCTGAGATTTAATTTGCAACAAAGTTTTGGTAATCCCAAGACAATGACAATATTTCTAACCCTCACCAAGGTTAAGATGGTCAGTAACAATAGGAATAGAAGTAGGGACTTATGTTGAGCCTTCATTCATTCCTCCTAGCCTTCTGCAGTTTTCCCTCCCTTTCTTGTACAAGTCTCTCCACTATTTGTTGCTCTGTTTCAATCAAGCCATCATGAATACGAGGCTTGGTACTCAAAAGCCTGGTCTTGATGCAACTAAATTTCAAACTTATAGCTTCTTCCCAACATCTGTCTGATTTGGGATGAGTTGTCCACTGCTCTTGTTGTCTCATTGTTTTGAGGAGCTGCAGGAGGTGAGAAGTAACACATTTGTTCCAAGGAGAACTGGCAGTGTGGTTGAAGTCCCACTTCAAATCGTCAGGGTCTAGCCTGTCACTGCCATCAATGAACATTTGAATTTGCTTGCAGGAAGCCCCACCAACAAGCAAGAAATCATCATCAGTAGAGATCCCAAATGCTTCTTTGAAGAGATCACGGACATGTTCCTATGGTGGGCAAGAGGCATTTTATCAGATGGAGGAGAGGAGATTTCCAGTACTTACCAGATTTGCATTGCGTTCTACATCACAGGTGATTTCTTGCTTCAGCTGAAAGACTCTGCATGTCTGTCTTTTCGCAGTAGGTGAGGGGCTTGATGGATACTTCTGCTGCATCACCTGATAGACCACCTGTGCAACTTTTTCTATTGTAGCTTGATTTAACATGGAGGATTCAGACAGTGGGGGTGTTTCAGGGATACTCATGCTCTACATTGTGAGATGAATAACATATCCAACAAATGAATAGATGAAAACGAATGTGAAGATAAAAACTGTACACCCTCTGCAATGATATCTTCTGGGTGCGAGAGGTGTCAGGCTGGGGTGATTCAAGCCTACTTTCCAAGAAGTAGGGGGCCATAGACAGTAAAGATGGCCGAGGTCGAGTTGATGGTGAATGTGGTGATGTATGTCCACTTCCTCCTGGGAGGGCAGAAGAGGCAGGCTGGACAGGCATGGATGCAGACTGTGGCTTTGCTACCATCTCATTCTCCAGATCCTAAGAACATCCATAAATGAATATATGTAGTAGGGTGCTCAGGGCAGTGGTCAGCATACCCGAATTCTATGGAGGGCAGATTCATACTTCTGTGTCAGCAGTATGACCTCCGATTCCTTGTCGACCTTGCATACATATGAGAGGAATATGGGGGACATTGTATTGAAGCTCTTACATTTGTCCTCTGCAACATGGCTTGAGCCTCAGCTTCTACATGCGTGGTCTGTTGGACAGCCTGGCTCTCCACATCTTGCACTTTCTTCTCAAGGTCATGGATTATGGACTCATGGCATTCAATCACAGAATCACATTGAGCTATACCAACTTTTGTCCTCACAGTCTCCTCTACAAGGAGATCATGGCATTCTTGCAGCTTGGCATGGAGGGAATGGATTCTTCTATTTTCTTCTTGTAAAGCATTATATTGTACTAGGGCTGCCTGATAGAAATGCTCCTTGACCATTCTCATATTCTACCCCAAAGTCAATATCAGTATTCTCAGTCTTGCAGGGGACATACCTCTAACTCTAGAGATGCCCTGTTAAGATGCAATTTTAGTGAATACATCCCCTGACACAATTTCCTTGAGTTATCCACCTCCACTAGCATTACCTTTGCATCCCCCTGTTGACCATCCTTTAGTAGGCACCTACAATTTAGAATAGGAGCATACCATAACCGGAATTGGATCAGTCATGTCCCAGGTATGAGTATTAGTCTTTTTCGCATTGAGTTGAGTGGGTAAGTCCCCCTCAATGGTGGAAGTTGACCCCTGTGAGGCGTTTGTGGTAGGGCTGACCGAGGGCTGGTATGGGACTATGGCACCCAATGTGAGGTGTGGGCTAGCTGGAGTATCAGCCGTTGGCAAGCAACCAGGAATCATGTTGTTGCATGACTCAGAAGGTAAACTAACTAATGTGATGCAGTGTTAGAATGCACAAATGCATCAGAGAAGGAATACTCACTCCATGGATTAATATCATTGTCTACATCCATAGATGGTTTCGATCCACTGCTAGGTGGCGGCATAGAAAATGGGTTGAGAGGATAAGCCTCTTCGGTGGGGCCACTACCAAAAAACGAGAACAAAGGCATTGAGATTTGATGCAAAAACCTCTACTGGGCAGGCAGTTAAATACACCACCCATCACCATATGAGTAGAGATGACATAAAAGACAACAAATCTGCATCTATATTAACAACACATGACTGAAGAACAACAACAGTGCACCATGATGATCATAGTGATGACAATTAACTTGCCACCTACAAACTAGTAACCAGACCAAACTAGCTATTAGTGACATCACAACAAGTGGCCCATTCTTGGTTGGGTGCAAGAGAGATTGATAAGACTAGTCTGTTGTGAGGTAGTGTGACAATAATGACTTATGGCATCCTTGTTTCCCAACATGCCCAAAGATCTAGCTGATGATGGATTGACAACCAGGAGCTCATTGAAGGATGGCTAATTGGGATCAGAGTCCGAAATTCAGACATCAGTCTCAATCAAGTTGAAGATCATGAGCTCCATTACCCACAGGGTGGCATTGTGGAAAACCCTGGGTAGGTTTGGACCAAGAAGTCACTGACCTTATCACAAAAGATGCATGCATGGGCCTGTAAACTGGTGTCAGCAATATGACAGTGTTAGGCAACATCAAGGAGGGAGTTGATTGAAGGGACTGTCAAAGATGCATAAAATGTTAGTACAGACATTGGAAGATGAAACAACATTTACCTGTTGAAGAATGCCAGTGTGGGTCAGTGTCTGAAATCCAGACCTAAGTCTCAACCAGGTTAAAGATCAGGAGTCAACCTGCACTACCAAGCTCCATGTGACCATTACCCACAGGGTGGCATCGCACAAAGGCAGCCACTAATGGGATGAGTCACAGGAAACCCTAAGTAGATTCGGGCAAGAGGTCGCTGACCTTATCATGAGTGCACCTGCTCATGTTAGGTTGAGGCATTGGCCATGGAGATGGACATGTCACAAGTGTGAACCTTTGCAAAGATCCAGGGTTGATCTGGATTGTGCAATGCCAAGGGCCCTCAAATCTGATGAGAAGTTAGTACAGAAATTGAGTGATGACCAGACAATGTGGGCAAGTGTCGCAAATACTGCACCGATGATTTTGATCATTGAAAGCATGAACATTTGCGAAAGTCTAGAGGTCCTGAGTCATGGTCATACAACATCAAGGAGGGTCAACCTGAGTGAAGAAGTCGGGTGGTGACTTGCTAGCCTGGATCAACATCATGAATGATGTGTGAATGCGACCTAAGATGTCACTCATGTCAATGGGTGAGGATCTGCCAACAACAAGAACACTTGCCCATTAGTATTGTGTGGTCTGCTCATTATCAATTACGATACTGGCTGACATGCAGCATGATCAGCACAAAGTTTGTGATGTCATTACTACATGGTCTACACTAATGTGCTACACTATACTACATTAATGCTTCATTCACTTGAGTTGTACAGCGATGGTGGAAAAGTGGGAAAGAGTGTTCATGTATACTGGAATGAGTTCATTACCACATATGGAAACAGTAGTAAGCAAGCCGATGTGGCAGTCATCACATTTTTCTGGCTGAGTTTGACTGAGTTCATTCCAGTTTATAAGCCACAAATCAACACTTTACACTTCTTTTTTCCTCCCCTTCATTGGCAACAAAGTACAACAACCAAATGTATTGTAATGTAGCATAATGTAGAGTAATGCAGGGTAGTATAGCATAGTGCAGTGTAATCAAGGAGCTAGTATGTCGTGATATACCAATTCTAACTGCGCCTGCCAGATTTGAGTGGGTAACTTGGATATCTGATAAACAACCAGGCATTGAGCACACTCCAGGCATGTACCTACACCAATTCCAAGTCCAGATCCTCATTTCACCACAGGCACTGAAGGGAAGTTCTGGGCATGATCAGACCTGTAGTTGGGCGACCAGCTCAACATGGTATGCATAAATTTACTCCAAGTACTTTTGCCCTGATCATCAGGTTCACAGATGTGAAATAAAACCCATCTCCTTCTGGTCAATCCTGGTATGCATTCACTCAGTGGCTGGCAACGTCTTCATCTTAAGCATCAGAGAGGAAATTCTGAGAAGGATTGGCATCAGGTTATAGACTTGTCGTTAGGCGACCAACCCATGGTATGATTGTTGGTGCAGTATTCATGACGCTTGCCCACACCTAGTGAATATCATCTGGTCATCACTCAATTTTGGTACTAACTCCTCACCAGCTTCGAGGGTCCTTGGCATGTCATGTGATCCAGATCAACCCTGGATCTTCACAAAGGTTCACACTTGCAATGTGTCCATCTCCATGGCTGACGTCTCAACCTAAAATGAGCAGGTGTGCTCGTGATAAGGTCAGCAACCTCTCACCCAAATCTACTTTGGGTTTCCTGCAACTCATCCCATTAGCGGCTGCCTTTGTGCAATGCCACCCTGTGGGTAATGGTCACATGGAGCTTGGTAGTGCAGGTCGACTCCTGATCTTTAACCTGGTCAAGACTTAGGTCTGGATTTCGGACACTGACCCACACTGGCATTCTTCAACAGGTAAATGTCATTTCATCTTTTAATGTCTGTACTAACATTTTGTGTGTCTCTGACAGTCCCTTAAATCAACTCCCTCTCTGATGTTGCCCAAGACTGTCATATCACTGACACCAATTTACGAAGGTCTTTAGGACTTGTCCCCTTCCGGTTGATCTGGGCATGTGAAACTGATGTTAAACAAGTCTCAAAACTCTACACCTCGATGATCACTAAATAGATAACACAGAAGCGGTACATATTGTTTATATGGGAATCCTCCAGTTGTTAGGGTTCCTTTCTGCCACTGAGTCCTTTGTGGTGAAAGGTCACTGCATCCCCCCTGCAACAGGTACAGCTGATGGTATGTGATCAGGCACAAGTCTTGCTGGGGTTGGTTCTTGCAACAGCGGGGACAATACCCCACCAAGCTGTACATCCTCCATGACATCCAAGACCTCTGTTTTAATGTAATGCATCTTTAGGCCCTTTATGGTCATGGCAAGTTTTCTGGGGGGTGCAATTTGTCGCAAACTCAGCATTGTATCATATGCCTCTCCAGCATTGATGTTGAACATGTTTCAGTCAGAATATTTCCACAACTGAAATCCACTTTGGTGCAACTTCTGAATCAACTCTGCATAGGTGTGTGCTGTGCAAACAGTTGAATAAAATCCCGATATCTGATCATGAACTTACAGCGATCTGCACCCCAACCTTGGGGTAAAACTGACTCTGTCTTTTTGGTATATATATCATATGATATCCCCCAGGTTCCTGGGGAAAGGTTGAAAAGGGCACCTGGGTTGAATGGTACTACCTGGTCATCCTTGTCCATCAAGGAGGATGAGTGAGAAACCCCCCTCCCTCTGCTTTTATCATTGATTCCATAGATGACTCTATCAATGTGTTGACCAACTTGGGGATTATACAGATTGTCGGAAGGCTGCTGCACTCAATGATCTGGGTAGAATCAATGCCTATCTGAGTTCTGGCACAATATAACTGTACATATAGCTCACATATAGCTAGCATTAGTGATTATTTCCTGCCAGATCACCAAGATTGATTAGTCTCCGAATGAGATTTGTATTACACATTGACATTTCAAAGATATGTGTATACATGTGGTGCAGGGGGAACACCAAAATTACAGTTCAGGGAGTGGGCATATGTAGCTAAAAATAGTGTCATCACCATCACTGGCACTGTGTTTGTCACTCTTATCATCACTATTATCACCCTCTATCTCATGGTCACTGTCCCCATCACCATCAAGCATTTTACCTGTTCATATGAGATCTATGAGTTCCCTGGTCTTGACACCCAGTGGGTCACTGTGTAGGGTGAGTAAATGAGAAGAAGCAAGGATGTAAATAAAAGAAATCACACCATGTGCCTTCGTACTGAATGAGAAAATGATACTTGCACACGCAAAACCGCTGTCCCCGGACTCAGAAAATGATATCATCTTCATTCTCACTATGGGCTGGGAGAATAAATCTGCAACCAACAACAAGGGGTATGCCATTTCTGTCCCTCTGGAACACAAGATGCTTCAACTCTTCCTTGGAGACATGATGAGCCCCCAACATTGGTTGAGGGTGATGAAGCATCTTCAGGGGGGGTTAAGGACCTTCGGGGGATTCACCATACCACTGCTTTCTGCATTCCTGCCTGTTATGAGGTAAGCTAGATTTGCGCAGATTAATTATGTAACTTACTTCAGGGAGGCAAGTTCCTTCTCAACCTTCTTATTCTCCCACTGGGGTAGGCAACCAAAGATATCCCACTGTAAGATTATCAAGGTTTGGGCAGTGCAAACTATTACCATCTGACTGGGTAGACTAATCAGAAATGCCTTTATTTCGAATATTGAAACTCACTCTTCTGGGCTGTTGACCTCAGCTTCTGTGAGCTTCTCCATCTTGAATCACAGCCTTTGCAGGTCTGCAATATCAAGGCGATGCCACTTGGTGCTGGACTGTTCCACTCGTCCCTGATCTGCCAGTGTAACATGAAGAGCAGTAAAGTCAGCTTGTTCGGCCCTGAGCTGAGAGGCATGATCTTCAAGAATATTCATGTAATGGATGGACAGAGTGGCAAGCTCCTTGGCACCCATTCCAAGATCTGCTAGGCATAATGTATGCCTGGAGGGCTGGGGAGAAGGGGGTGGATCTTCAGTGAGAGCTGACTCAGCACGTCAGCCATGCAGGTTGTATGGGCTGTAGTGATGTGTGGTGGCAGTGGTGATAGGCATGAAGGTGAGCAAGTATATCACACAAACTCCTTACCTATATATATGGAGTATTCTAGGATATCCCAAAGGAAGATGTCCCAGGCCATGAGATTAATTATTGCCTACTAGAGGGTTGACTGTCGAAATGAATGAGATCACCTGTCAGATGCTCACCAGTGTCAACAGCCACCCACTGGTGATCAGTTTCAGAGTGTCATTTAAAGGGAAATTTTATCTAGTGACATAAGGCACGACATTCCTGATAGTTAGTTTGGAGGGTCTCCACCAGCCAGTATTCACACAGTCATTACCAATTGCAAGTCACAGTGGCTGGATCAATATTTAAGACTGGCTTAAATATGGTGAATGTGAGACCAGCATTATGACAGATACGAATGCATTAAAGGTGGGACTAAACTGGTGAACCCTGGCTCTCACTTTGAGAAGAACACTGATCCATCCATCATGGAAGACTCAAAGATTAAGTCGGGGTTCACATTTAGTAGAATCCTTGTGAATGGTTAGGAATTTCCAGCATTCTGCACTGGTACATAGGGGGACAGGGAGAATGAATACTCATTTAAATGAAGCAGTTTGGGAATGAAAGGCTCCCTTTTTGGGGTGGTGAAAATGTTCTTTGGGTAGAGGTGGGTGACATGTGAATCTTTGATATGCCAAAATGCAATTAGTTGACCTGAAGCCTCAGCAGCATGTGTTTAGAAATAGTAAACTTACTGACACCTTACTGTATGCATGTGATGAGCTTGTTAGTCATGGTGATGCTGTTGAAGTGAAAGCATACCCATGAGAATGAGTTGGGTTTATAAACTGAAATGAGTTCCTTTCACCCAAATTGGCAAGGTGGCTTATTCATTCCCATAATCGGTGATCATGCATAGAATACTTAATTTGCACAACAATAGTAGAAGAATGAGCATTTGGGTTACAACGGATGACAATATATCTATGACAATGACCAAAGCTCCCAGGTGCTAATCCTTGAACAGGAAAATCAGATTTATAGGTAGTTACACCATGCGGGATCTAACTTACTTTCAATGCTATGATGGCAACTAATCCATCAGCAAAGCACCAGTGAATGACATGCGACAAAACTCAAGTAGGGGAAACATGTTCAATTTTGTCAGATAAAGATGCCGAGTAAAGCTGAGCTGGAAGGTATGGATAATGTCAGTAAGGGTTGACTGTGCCATATGTTGCTGGAAGGTGTCACTGGACAGCAAACCAAACTTGACCTGTCTCTTCGAATATATAGTTAATGCAGCTGGGAACTGGGTCTTTACCCTTGTGTGGATAGAACAAGATGAGACTGTTCTCTATATGAGTCGAGCAATGACTGTATACCATGCCTCCAGTTCAGAGGTGGGCACAAAAAGTCAGGCAGCCCCTGCTTGTTAGGGGCTGAAGGTCATATGGAATGGGTGCTTGTACTTTGAACGAGTAATCATAGGGTAAGAGCAGTGTGTCATCCATAAGGTTGCCTAGAATATGCTTGTTGAACAGTTTAGCCAAATCTTGTATGGCAGGTGGGGACTCAGGTCTAGAAAGCCAGTGACGGAGCCTTGATGCTTGGATAAATGACTCTAAACACGTTTTCTCCAATTGGTCTGGAAGAAATAGTGGTTGGTGACATAGTGAATTTTAGAGGGTAACTGTACTTGCTAGAATGATGGTTGGTAGGAAGACCTTGAATTTGGCAGATGAGACGCTCAAAAGGAAAGCACCACCATGACCATACAGGTCCAAAAAGGCAGAGGTAATCATGAATATGACATGCCATGTGTCTATTCGGGTGCATAGTAGCATTGGGAAGGACCTTCTGTAAGGAACCTAACCAGTTCAAGATACAAGCCTGGTAAGTGTTAACCCGGGTTTCTGTATTGACATGGAAACAAGCAATGTGGATTGCTTGTACAAGTTCCATTGCATTATCAAGGATACTGCACAATTGACCTGCAATCTCTGGAGATGAGTGTTGCAATGTCTCTCCCCATATGCTCATAAGTGCTAGGGGAATATAAACTGTGGCCATTATGTGCCATTCATCTGCCTTCACGGTTCCAGCCTTTGCTTGGCCAAAGTTCACTGGTACAGACCTAATGAAGGGCAGTCAGCAAAGTAGCTATTTGAGTCGATTGAGGGTATTGACCTTAGCCATGATGGTACATCAGTATTTTGTACAACAAGCTGGATGTGCTGCACAACTTCGTGGCTGGAGGTTTGAACTTTTGACTTAGCCTTCATCGGCTTTGTTTGATGCTATGGCACATTTAGATAGCATTCAAGCAACTGAAGGGCTACATACCCATTCAATCAAAGTTTTGATCCAGTGCACCTTCAGCAACTTACCGCAACCATTGGTTGATTTTACACTGAGGCTAGCAGCTACATACCGGAAGGCAGC
>JBBPTO010001577.1:0-14856 GCA_038094155.1 Pulveroboletus cf. aberrans
TATGAAAGCCATCTAGTTCCACTCAGTACCAATCCTAAGCCAGTTCTCCTCCAGTCTCCCCCATTCCTGCCATAGTCTTGCAAATATAGTTGGTTTCCTAGCTCTACCAAATGGGGGGAAGCCAGACTCAAGTTTTCCAGTGTCCTGTGAACATTCAGTGAGCCATCCTTTTAGTCCTCTTTCATTCTCTTTGCAATCCCCTGGGTTGAGACCTACACTCACACCCTACATATTTGCTTAGGACTACATTCTGAGTCCTTTAGCTACTTTACAGTGGGGAGGGCTGGGAAAGCAGGGAGGGCAGTGCAAACTGTCGGGAGGGGGCCAGTGGGCAGCCCTGACCTTGCAGAGATGTGAGACGCACAATGAAGGGGCAGAAGTGCAGGTTCAAGAACACATTGGCACATCTGGGACAGCAGGGAGGGCTGGAGAAGCAGGGAGAGCAGTGCAAACTGTCAGGAGGGGGGCCAGCAGGCAGCCTTGACCTTGCCATTCATGGGTTGCAGAGTGATGTAGGAAACAGTAGTTCCCTGTTCTCGTATCCGGCATATCTGGCATATCCTGTATGATCTGGTTCTCATATTCAATCCGATCTGTCCTCGTCCATTACCCGTTGGTAAGTCAAACCTTTATTTTACTACACTGGACACTTTCGTTTGTACATCCGGTCGATCCGGTTCCATTGATCTGGTCACCAGATACACTGATCCAATGATTCAGTTTTCAACCCGGTCGCGCTCTTTACATGTATTTAGAGTCTCAGGTGTGCCCAGACTATAAAAACTGTGTTTCACATGGAGCACAATAGGATCTATCTATCTGTCTGCCATCTATCTTCTGTTCATCTCGAGTTCAGTTTTTTCGTCATCATCAGTGATCCAGCCATGTCTGTGATCATCTCTTCATCCTTCTGTTCTGATCTATGAAGAATCAAGTCCTGTGCTCATCAGCCATGTCTGAAACATAGGAGCTCTTCCTGATCATCATCCATTTCACCTCCTGTAAGTCCTGTGGTTCTCTTCCATGGAGCTCTACTCTACAAATTCCCCCTGGGACAGACCTATCATCTCTTCACTTTCTTTCTTTGTGTTGCTGACCTGCTAGTTTCATGTCTGGAGATGTATAGCAGTCTAGGTCATTCAACATCTCTTCAGCGAATGGATGTGTTCACAACTGTGATGGTGAGCAAGGAGGGTATGGGGAGTCATGGCAGTGCAGTTTGAGCATCTTGGTATACACTACATCCAAACAGAATTCCTCATCTGGATGTATGCATGCTCAGGCACTAGGGACCCTCCACACACTCACATTTTGAATGAATGGAAAATGGGTGAGGGCAAGTGGGTGGCTGCACGACCAACCTGAGCTGGGAGTGGTTGAGCGAGGACAAGAATGAGTCAGAGCCCATGCCAGGGATGGCACTGGCTTCAAATGGGTGTGTTCCATTTGGGCTGGCTGTCAAACTCAGCCTGAATGGAGTGTGAGCACATTGTGGAAACAGGAGAGCAATGACCATGTGGCAAACGATTCCACATTGTGCAAAGTCATTTCTGGTGGTCCAATGGTTCAGAATTGAGGTAGTCCAACTTGAGGGTGGGATCAGAGGGTCCAGAAAGTCCAGGAAATGCATCTGGGGTATGCAGAGTGTGTGGTAGGAGCAAGTGTGGCTGGAGTAAGTGGCCAACCCAAGCATTTTGACAATTTTTACTGTAAAAATGCAGTCAGTGATACTTTACACCACTTTACCCACCAAACCACCACTTTACACCACTTTATTTCTGTCCAGCCCCTCTACATCACAACGATGCATGTTCAAGACTTGTTTTTTTTTCTCCATCAAACCAGGTAACCTTCATTTGATACCTCACTTCTTTTTACACTTCTCACTCATGCTAAAAACTCAAGCTGTTTGACGTCTGCCTCACCCTCTTCTACATCTTGAATGCCTGCCAGATTTGGGTTAATTGAGTAAGCATGCAGTGCCTCCCCCTGCTGCATTGGCATCTCTGTTCACTTTCTCCATTCAAGGCCACTGCATAGGCTGCCTGATGCACTGTAAGTCAGTGCTCAGTCAAAGATGTGGATTCCCTGACCCAGCCTGGATTAGCTGAGTCAGATGAGAACCACAGCTGACCTCTCTCAAAGGAATCAAAACAGTGCTTTGTTCTTTTCCCTATCCAACACTGTAGGGTTTGTTTCCCACCTTGTAAGTCGAGCTCAGACTTACTCTTGTTCAGAATTGACAAATGTGCATCCATACTGCTGACTCTCCAAGAATCTCCATGACTGGAACACACGTCTCAATGATAATGGACTGCATTTTTGTCAAAGTATACAACTCCTCCAAGGTCCTCTGACTTACTCCGGACCTGTTTCATGTAACTCCGAACTTTCCTCTACAAAGTACAACTCCTGACTCTGGAGTTACTCTGAGTTGGCTCAATAGTCAGTAATGTTCCTTTTCTCCTTTGGACCTCATATTTCCTATTCTGGACATTATGTCGGAGTTACATCGGAGTTCAAGCACTCTGATCTCCATCACTACTTAATCTGTCCACTTTCATAATTCCTTCCTCAGTTGTTCTGCCACCACTGTGCAACAGCTGAGGTTAGTCTTTTTAGCTACTTTTAGCTCTCATTTTACTTATGTTTGTAGTTAGAGTATCTGTACCCCTTCATGGTGCACACATTCTGACAATTTTATCTTCGATGTCTTCATACCTCCTGAGCTGATGGCATTGTAAATGAGAATCTGATTTGGCCATTTCCCAGACAAGGTCCAGTTGCTGAAACTTACAGTTTCTATAGCTTTCAGATCATGTTGATGAATAGATGTACAAGAAAATTGTTTAGACTGCTGACTCTCAGGGGGCCTCCATGACTGGGACATGTGTCTTAATGATAATGAATGACCACTGACTCTTGGAGGGCCTCCGTGACTGAAACATGTGTCTCAATGATAACAAACAGTATTTTTCCTTCAATGTATATCCTGCCTCTAATGGTATTGTAAATTAGGCTACTGAAACTCACGCTTTCTATGGTTTCCAGATCATGATGAAGAATAGATGTACAAGAGAAAATTTTCAGACTGCTGACTCTTGGAGGGCCTCCATGACTGGAACACATGTCTCAATGATAATGAATGATATCTTCTCTTCAATGTCCTTCTGCCTCTAACAGTATTGTAAATTAGGCTACTGAAACTCACAGTTTCTATGGTTTCCAGATCACAACGAAGAATGGGAAATCTTTGGACTGCTGACTCTCACATAGCCTCTATGACTGGGACACACATCTCAATGATAATGAATGGTATCTTCCCTTCAATGTCCTTCTGCCTGGTCATGCTTTCTCTGACAAAATTATCAGCCATGTTGAAGAAATGCATGCCTGCTTTGTGTGCCTGCTTTTTCGTCATCTCAGGTGGCCTCCATATCAAGTGTCATACAGCACATCATCACAAAAGTTGTCCAAATCAAACTTGTAGCTTCATTCTGAGGTGTTAAGGGGCACAGATGGTGTAAATGCCTGGTCCACAATGTGTTGTGCTCACTGGGGGTTGAATGAGCAGTTGTTAAAGTTGTGGCAGTGCCAGTGTTTTGCTCACTTGCACTGAATATGAAATTCTAATACCAGTCCTCATTAGGGGACCCCTAATTACACCTTGCCTTTGCACAACAATGGATGTGAAGGGTCTCACAATAGACTTGGACTCAGATTCAGATTCAGAAGAAATTGGGATTGTCAGGTAAACTGAATTGGTGCTAGTCTGTACAATAGCATGAAGTTGAGCTGTGATCCATCCCTGAATTGAATCTTGGTGAATTGCTCAAACAATTTGCCACCACTGTCTCATCTCTGCTTCCTTGCACATTCACCCTTACCCATGGGCCAGTCCTGAAGCTCAGTGAAGAAGAACCCACAGCATGGACTCTTTGAGTCACCACAGAAGCACAGAAAATGCTCACATCCTATACCAGGGCTGCCCTTGAAGTCCCTCATATCCATTGAACAGCTGAAGGAAGCTGGCAAGGAAACTCACCTGAAGGCTGTGATGACCTGAAAGGCCTACACAGGGCATGTAAGATGAGGCCATGAATGGCTTGCTTGGTTCTTCAAGGATGGCAGAAAGAACACTGACAATGGGGGAAGCACTGAGACTGAGATGCCACAGACCAATCTGGATCACCTTCTTGGCAACAATGATGATTTCACAGACTCTGCATTTGCCCATGCCCTCAATGACATGCCAAACAGGTTCTCTGACAAAGCACTTGTGCTGTTTTTGTCACACAAAGGTTTGGCATCCCAGCTTGCAGGAGAAACACAGTGGAAGGAATCAGGACAGCATTCAAGGATCTGTGGGATCGAGCATTGAAGAGAGTTTGAAAGACCTAGACTGCTATATGTCTCCAGATAGAAAACTAGCAGGTCAGCAACACAAAGAAAGAAAATGAAGGGATGATAGGTCTGTCCCAGGGGGAATTCATAGAGTAGAGCTCCATGAAAGAGAGCTGCAGGACTTACAGGAGGTGAAATGGAAGATGATCTGGAAGAGCTCCTATGCTTCAGACATGGCTGTTGAGCACAGGACTTGATTCTTCACAGATCAGGAGAGAAGGATGAAAAGATGATCACAGACACAGCTGGATCACTGACGATGACAAAGAATTGAACTTGAGATGGATGAAAGATAGACAGCAGATAGATAGATGATATTGTGCTCCGTGCAAAACACAACTTTTATAGTCTGGGCACACCCAAGACTCTAAATACATGTAAAGCATGCAACTGGATTGAAAACTGGATCATCAGATCAACTATCCGGTGACTGGATTGACGGAGCTGGATTGACCGGATGTACAAATGAAAGTGTCCGGTGTAGTAAAATGAAGGTATGACTTACCAACAGGTGACAGATGAGGATGGATTGGATTGGATATGGAGACTGGATCATGCAGGATATGCCAGATATGCCAGATATGAGAACAGGGAACTACCATTCCCTACAGCATGCATACCTGACATTACACAACTGATGTTGTGAGATTGTTGATGCACATGTCTTCACAGTGATGGCAGTCATTATTGTGGGAAGTGACAGCTGGACCCTATTATCCAGTGGTGGGTTGGCAATCCAACAGAATCTGCAGAGGTCCAGGATGTAATGAGGGCACTAAAACACAAGAGCAGCTCAGAAGATAGCAATAGAAACCACTCACTGTCAATGACAAAGGTCCATATGAA
Source organism: Pulveroboletus cf. aberrans (assembly GCA_038094155.1). Lineage (NCBI taxonomy): Eukaryota > Fungi > Basidiomycota > Agaricomycetes > Boletales > Boletaceae > Pulveroboletus > Pulveroboletus cf. aberrans. Next base: position 5,251 of record JBBPTO010001577.1, read on the forward strand.
AAAGATGCTTGCATGGTTCTTCAAAGCCTGCCTGCTGCTGGAAGTGGCACTGCAGGTGCTGGAGCATGCATTCAATGACATGTGGACAGATTGTGATGTCCCTGTGCTCAAGGTCAGTTTGAAGGAATGTGAAAATATCACTCAGCACCTCAAACAAATTGCATTCAATGTGATAGCTTGGATGCTCTGGACAAGGCAAGTATTCTACTAGTATTTGAGTCAGTGACATCATGAAATGGACATGTATTGACTCCTCATACTCACCTTAGGTGCTTTGAGCTGATCAAGCTGCAGTGCAAGCATATTACCATGCTGGATCGTGTGGCAGTGAAGCACATTGTGAGGAAAGTTCTCTGCAGGGAGGAACTGGTCGAGAGCAATCAAGCAGTGCACTTTGAGTTGCATCTGGTGAATCAGAAGGGATGGCAGTGAAAATCTGACAAAGGGGATTGTAATCTGAAGGATGCATGCTGGTGTAGGAGACTCAAGCTCCCTACAGTGATATTTCTACTTCCTCTGAGTATTCATCCATCCTCCGAGTTCCTCCGAAGTCCTCCACCACTCCTCCGAGACTCAACAGTCACTGGTTGTCTTCTTGAGTTGGAACTCTGATGTCCAAAGGACTGGACCTTTGTTTCCGCACTCCAGACGAGTCATCCGTGAGTCAGAGTTGTGTTTCCTCATTGGGATATTACCTTATTTAGTGTCTACATTCGTTCCTTGATATTTCCTTTTGATTCACAGTCTCAGGAATGCTCAGACTTAAAAGTTTGTACATAGAACTTAGTTCTAGAAGCGAATTACCACCATCCAGCATCAGTTCTAAGTCTCCAAGTTCGATTTCCTTCATTTCCCTTCAACTCCAGCCAAGTCCAGCCAAGTCCTGTTAACTCCATAGTTGATTTCTTAGCCCTATCAAACAGGGAGGAGTCAGACTCTGATTTTTCAGCTCTCTCAGGACATCAGTGAGCCATTTATATTCTTCCTCACCCACTTTCTTTCTCTCTTTGCAATCCCCTGGGTCGAGAACTACACTCACACCCTTTTCATTAGCTTAGGAGTTTCACTTCGGAGTTTCTAGGAGTTTTACACCAGTACTACATACCTTATCATGGGGATCCAAGTAGTTTGCTGATTGCGGGCAATAGCCAACCACCACTATGCACATGAACTTGACCTGTATGACTGCATATTTCCATTGATAGGTGCAAACAGCATTGTGCAGCCTCATGAATCACTCTCTCATGATGCGGTCCAAAAGTGGATTGATAAAGTGACCATGGGTGCTGGCATACCTGGCTGCTTCTCAACCCATTGCTTTCAATGGTGTGGGGCACAGTATCACTTCATGTTCACACCAGTTGGAGAGTGGTGAACCTTGGCAAAGGTTCATTGATAGGGTGGTTGGGCTGAGAACGAGAATGTGAGGCCAGCTCACATAGATCATTCAGATTGCACTGATGTTCTCTGCACTAACAGTGCAACATGCTCATCCATTACCTGCTTGATGAGCTTCACACATATGAGTCCAACCACAGTGATGCACTTGTGCCCATACCCATTTCACATGAAACAAACAAGTTGTTGATGGGTGAGGCTGCACTCACCCAACCTGCCTCAATGGAAGACATGCATTCAATGATGGAGTCATTTGGCAGTAATGTCTCAGACCTGCACACACAAATGGTACAAGTACAACATGAGCTAGCAGGTGTCATCACCAGAGGCATGAGCATGGCTGTGGAAGAGGCCCAGACCTAAAAGTTCACAATTAGAATTCCTTCCCATGCTGCAGCAGCAGGGACTCAGACCAGCCTCAGCCATCATGGATGATGAGTCTTGAGGGGCTCCCCCTGGAGTCTTGACCAGGCCTCCACCACAGCCCAGCAATATTCAAGCATGGCTGCAGCCCATGGCAATCTGCCCCTGCATTCAAGCTCTTGTTTGAGTCATGTGCTAGCTGGCAGTGCTCTGACTGGCTCAGATGTGTCAGGGATTGTTGACTCAGTCTCTTATGGCAGTGCAGATGCTGTCAGTTCCATTTCATCCCTGACCACCATGGCCAGCAGTGGTGCCCACAGTGCCCTGCTTTCTGGACCAAATTCAGATCTGATCATTCCTGACATACCAATCTGCAAACCTGATGGAACTTGCTGTCCAAGGAGTGAGTCCTGGCAGGACATCATCTACTGGATGGAAGGTGACCCAGTGCTCAGCCTCAACATCCCACTCAGGGACTGGCCCCTTGGTTGGACCCAGCACAACAACTGGCTTCTTGTGAGCTGTCAAATATATAACTCCTCCGTGTTCCTCCAACTTACTCCAGACTTGTTCCATGCAACTCCAAAGCTTTTGTCTATCAAGTATAACTCCTGACTCTGGAGTTGATTCACAGTTAGTAACGTCTTTTCTCTCTTCAGACCTCTCATTTCCTATTCCAGACATTACATCGGAGTTATATTAGAGTTCATGCACTCTGATCTCTATCACTATTTAATGTGTCCACTTTCATAATCACTCCCTCAGTTGTTCTGCCACCACTGTGCAACAGCTGAGTTAGGGTATCTCTACTCCTTCATAGTGCACAGATCCTGATACAAGCAAGTATCATTACCATGCTGTGATCACTCACAAGTTCACTGAAAGGTCAGGATGCACCTTGTCTAATCCCTTACAAATTCCTCTGAGTTACACCACACTGATTTGTTTCCAACCCCCAACAGGTTCAACTTCAACAAGGACCAGTTCCTCTCTGCTTGCCCTGAGGCATGCAATGGCCACTGTGCACTCTTTTGTGCAATCAGCAATGCTCACATTGAAAGGTAGATAAAATGGGTGTGATGCCAACCACAGGCATTCCCTGTGAGTTTGAGGGGAATCCAGTGAGTATCTGATAGTGATCTGGTATGTATCCAGTAGTGAGCGTTCACCGGATCGAAAGTACCCAGTCAAGAACAAGGACTGAGCACGAGAAGGATGAGAAGGACAATAAGGACAGCAACAAGGAAAAATGTTCTGCAGAAGTTCAGATGAGAGCTGATGAGTCGAAAAAGGTGTTCACAATTTTGAAGGGTACAAATTTTATAGTCAGGGCATTTCCCTTGACTTTCGACTGACAGCTAGTCTAGCCATGACATAAAGTACCCATAATTAAAGATAGTGTCCATCATCCCATTATCAGTGGGGACAGATCACTGACAATAAAAAAAAGGAAATATGATCACTGCCACACCACATCCGGTTATACAAATGAGTGGAGGATGGTACATACTTCAAAGCAAAGAGAGAAAACCAGATCCAGATGGGCCAGATACATATGCTAGAGGATGGACTGGAACCAGATCAATAACAGATGGGACATGGATGGTACGTGGCTTGAATGCATGCTTGAAAGAGACTGTAGATGATCTAGGAAAAGTCAACCAGACAGATAGACCAGATATGAACCTAAGGAGCTACAGCTCCTTACATTCAAGAGGGACTTTGCAACTGACTGTCCCCAGTCAGTCATGTGACTGTGGGGAGCAGAGTTTGAACAATAGTCAAGTCATGTCAGGCTCAGACGTGACTTGCCACAACACTCTTCTCTTCATCCACTCTCACCACCATGTCCACAGCACCATCTCTCGACAACATCCTTGCCCTTAGCCATGTCCCTGAAGAGGACAGCACGAGTGCCACTGCCATCAAGGCACTCAGATCTGCCCATGAGCAGGTATGTGATGTCTTCAAGATGTCTCCAGATGACAATGAGTCCTTGCAAGAAGAGCAGGGAATGTGGGTGAAGAAATAGGAGACCACCCTGGTGAGTAACATGTGTCTCTATGTTTCATTCTGTTTCACTAACCTCTCCCATAGCTCCAGCTTCAAGACTGCCTGTGCCAGGCAAAAAAAGTCAGGGCTGAGCCCTACATTGAACTGTGCTGTAAAGTAGCTAAAGGACTCTGGAGTGTAGTCCTATGCAAGAAATAGGGGTGCGAGTGTAGGTCTCAACCCAGGGGATTGCAAAGAGAATGAAAGAGAACTAAATGGATGGCTCACTGATTGTCCACAGGACACTGGAAAACTGAGTCTGAAATCCCCCCGTTCAGTAGGGCTAGGAAACCAACTTTGGTGTTGCAGGACTATGGTAGGAATGGGGGAAACTGGAGGGGAACTGGCTTAGGATAGGAACTGGATGATACTAGATGGCTTGCATGGTGATGGTAGGGGAGTTACATCCTAATTCGGGCATACCCAAATGATATATAGTAAGAAAAACACCAAAGAAGACTACTTGACTCTAAAAGAATGGATCTGGTGTGCGAGAAAGTGATCCAGTGCATGGGAATCCTGTATCCTGTGGACTGGATGGGTATCCTATATGCATGGGTCTGGGTCCAGTACATCAAATTGAAAGAAAACGGTAGATAAACTGTAGACAGATCAAAAACTGACCTTCAGACAACTATCAGATCGACTTGGATCGGGATTGGCAGCAGCACAGAGCAGTCTCGGATTGACTAGAGTGCAGGATAGGGACTAGAGATGGCTAGGGATGACCGGATATCACTGTAGGAAACTGTACTTTCCTAAGTGTGTGGTCACCACCATGTGGGGGGCTGGCCTGCTCGTTGAATGGTAGAAGGTGGAGGCTGCAGCGGAGTGAGAGCAGGTGGAGGAAGAATGGGCGGCCATGGTGAAGAAGGCCCAGGAAGAAGTGGTGGTAGCAGAGGCAGTGGCAGCAGAAGCAGAAGGGGCAACTGTGAAGCAGAAGCAGACGGTGAAGGCGGTAACCATGGTTGAGGTGCCACAGCTGAAGGTGAGTAGTGGACCTGTCAAGATGGAAGACAAACTGACCTGTCCATAGTGCAAGCAGTCAACCAGGGCTGACAATGAGGACAAGGATGACAAGGGCAAGGCAGGGCCATTGAAGAAAGGGGATGAGCTGCAGGAGATCTGGCATGCAATGCCATGCACCCTGTGTGCAAGAATGAAAGTGGTCTGCACCAGACTGGAAGGGCAGACATGCAATGTCTGCAAAAAACAGAAGGTGAAGTGCAAGAAGTCACAAGGGCAGCAGCTGAAGAAGGAGGAGAAGGTGCCCAAGGGAAAGGGCAAGGCACCTGCTGAAGAGAGGTTGACCAATCTAGACTGCTATAGGTCTCTGAATAGGAAACTAGCAGGTCAGTAACACAAAGAAAGAAAGTGAAGGAACAATAGGTTCATCCCAGGGGAATTGCAGGTAGAGAATCAAGGGAATGCAACAGCAGAGCTTACAGGACTCCTTGGTAGTCAATCTAGAAGAGCTCCTAATGCTTCAGACATGGCTAACAAGCACAGGACTTGATTCTTCTAGGATCAAGTGAGAAAGAGAAGAAAAAAGAGATCCAGATATGACTGGATTGATGAGGACAGAAGACTCCCACTCTGAGTGAGTGATAGATGATTGATTGAATGTGTGCAAAACACAACTTTTATAGTCTGGGCACATCCAAGACTCTAAATAAACATAAAGAAGGGAAAAGAAGGAACCATTCAACATGAATCCAGTAACTGGATCACAATACTGAGCATCCGGTACATAGCATCTGGTACACTATAGATATAGTAGAAGTCCATCCAGTAGATGGACCAGATTGAAAAGAAATGGATACAAGGAAATGGGTACATATGAGTAGGATGGACCAGAACTGGATTGAACACAGATGGACATGGATGCTTGATGACTCGACAATGACCTAGTGAAAGTTAAATAGATATAGAACAACTGGATATAGACCTAAGGAGCGACAGCTCCTTACACCACATCCAGTAAGTGCAAGTTCTTTGAGTCAGATTGCAACTAACACATCCAGTAGTGTGTCTCAAGTGGCAGAAGACATGCCCAGATCCTGTTCCAGTCACAGATGATGGCAACAATGATGATGAGGAAGAGGAAGAAGAACTGGCTGCCCTATCAGCAGCAACTGAAAAGTGGCTCATGGTCAAGCCAGGCCATGCCAGCACCAAGGAGTGCCTCTCCTATGAGGCCAAACACCTGAAGGCATGGCTGCTTAGCATGCAGGTGTGGATGAAGGAGGTGGAGGCAGTAGTGGCAGAGATGGTGGCTGAGATAAGTGGCTGGGTGAAGGATCTGGGGTGGATCCAATGGGACATCAACAGGTTGGGCCCCTGCTAGTGTAGATTTCCTCTCTGTCTTCCTCCTGTAATGTCGCTGTAGGAAACTGGAGTTCCCTACAGTGATATCCAGAGTTTTCCTGTGGTCCAATAGCCCCTATCCAGTGCTCCTACCAAATCTGAGACCATTCTGCTGCTGTTCATTCCAACATGAGTCAAACTAGTTGAAGTCCTAAGGTTAGTTGTGAACCTAATGTCCGGACCTGAGTTCCCATGCTCCAGAATCAGTCGAGTTTTTGTCTTTTTTATGTTTCCTTTACTGTACTTCATTCAGGTATGCCTGGATTAGACTTTTGTACCTAGGACTTTGTCCCTAGACAGTGTGCAAGTTACCACCACCTTTCCTAAGCCTCTAAGTCTGGTTTTCTAAGCCTTTCCCTACTTTTCCCTTCAAGTCCCCCTCAAGTCCTTCAAGTATAGTTGGTTTCCTAGCTCTACTGAATGGGAGGAAGCCAGACTCAAGTTTTCCAGTGTCCTGTGGACATTTAGTAAGCCTTTCCTATAGTTCTCTTTCCTTTCTTTGCAATCCCCTTGGGTTGAGAACTACACTCCAGAGTCCTTTTGCTGTTTTACAACTGGAGCCCACCATGAGAGGAATCAAGAGAGCACTTGAGGACTTCCCTAGGCTCAGTCTCCAGTGAGTAGCACTCAAAAACTTTCATTCCAACATCCATTTCCAAGCACAAGTTTTTAGAGTTTTAAGCCACCCGAAAGCATTCCAACAGTGCTACATATCAAATTGAGCCTATTCTGAAGTATTTCCTTCCATTTCTAGCAATTGTCATCTTAACCTGATAGATCCAAGATCAGAAAGTGCACAATTAGCCCCGGAACAGCCATGCTTGCACAGCCACATTTCCGGATCCGGACCCGGACACTATCCAACCCTAATCTGACATCACTCACAGACTTTATTGACCAGCAACTACTGATCCTGCCATCAAACTAAGTATAGTCCTGTTGTAACCCATGGCATTCCTGCCATTCTGAGGATCCCCTGATGCCCCCTATTTCAGTGGTAAGGTAATCACTGAACTCCCATGCTTTCTAGATGACATTGAGTGTCTCAAAGTCAATGCCAACCTCTCAGAAAGTCAAAAGATCAAGGCTGCTATCCGATATGCCAACCTCGAGGAAGCCAAGTTATGGAAAACCATACCCAAAGTGGCCAGAAATGATTGGGAGGCCTTTCAAGCGGCCATAATTGACTACTACCCAGGATGTGAAGGTAATCAACACTACCAATGTGCTGATTTATATGCCTTAGCTCAGGAAACCTGAATGAAACCTATGACAAGCCTGGAGACATTTGGAGAGTATCACCACAGCTATATCCGGATTTCAGTGCAGCTCCTTTCTCAGAAGCGCCTGTCTGAGTATGATTATGACATGATTTACCTCAGCAGCTTGCCACAGTGTCTCCGAGACCAGATTCTTCACCAGCTTGCTATTATCCACTCAGACATTTATCTGGATGAGTCCTACCCAATGTCAGATGTTGCTGATGCTGTCTGATTCTTTCTTTTATATCCTAAACCTCATAGCATCAAAACCCGGACCGCTCCTACAGCATTCTGTGAAGTCCTACCAGAACCTGAGCCAACCCTGTCAATCCCTGAGCCAGTCATATCAAACCCAAGACCTCCAACACTGAATCCAGCCAATCCAGCCCCAGTTTCAGTCAATCCAAGCCCTGTTCTGTCAGTTCCAACTGCAATCTGGCCAGAGTCTGCACCATTTGCAGATCCAGAGCCAGTTTTACACTTCGAACTCAAGACAGAGATTGTGGTAAACACTGTGCATCCAGAGCCACTAGACAATTCCAAAGTACCCACAAGTCACGTACCCATCACTGAACCACTAGTTTTCTTAGATTCCAAATCAATTCTTACAGAACCACTGGTTCCCGTGCTCGGTTCCCAGTTTCCTGTGCCCTGGACCCAGATTCCTACACTTCCCACCTTTCATCCTGCTCATCCTGTGGACCCAAAGCCACCAGACACATCCAAAGTACCTGTGAATCATTCTTTCATCACTGACCCACCACTTTTCACAGATTCCAAGTCATTTCCTATCAAATCGCTGGTTCCCACGCCCTGGTACCACTTTCCCATGCCCTGAACCCGGTTTCTGATGCTTCAAACCCATCATGCTGATTATACTGCAGACTCAGAGCCATCAGATATACCTGAAGTACCCTTAAATCATGATTCCATTGCCAATCCACCAGTTTTCATAGAATCTGAATCATTTTTTGCAGAAATGCCAGTTCCCATGCTCCGGCCCCAGTTTCCCATGCCCTGAACCTGATTTCATATACTTCAGACACTCCATCCCAATTTTATCCTGTTCCTTTTTGCATTGAATGCCTTTCTTTTGCACCATTCCACATTTGAAAGCCTTATCCATAGTATTGTTCTTCTATTTACCTGCGAAATGTTTGTTACCACATCTGCAACCCGGTTTCCCATGCTCCAGATCCAGTTCCCTGTGCCCAAGATATTCCTTCCTTCCTGCCACCCAATCCTACAATTCTTAGTCCAGACTTCAGAAAACCTATTCCAGTGGTTTTGCTTAGTTTTTAGCACTCAGTCCCCCTTTTCCTTGCTTCATACCTGGTTTTCCATGCTCCGGACCCGGTCCCCTGTACCCAAGATATTCTTTCTTTCTTGCCATTCTGTCCTACATCCCCTAGTCCAGACATCAGAGAACCTGTTTAAGTGGTTTTGCTCAGTTTTTAATACTCAGTTTCTCCATTCTTTCCTTCATACTGTAGTTTCTGCAATCCAGACCCAGACCTACCCACCTTTCACCCAGGTTCCCTGAGTAGAGATCCTCCTGAGGACAGTCAGTTTATTTTGTTTCCCCTAGGATCCCACCTTCAAAACATTTCAAAAGCCTTGCAAGTGGCTATTTTCACGTTTTCACATCCGAAGACCCTTTCCGACACATCATACCTTTGTTCCCATGATCCGGACCTGGTTTCCCATGCATCAGACCCAGCTTCATTCCCCAACATTTTTCATTTTTGTAGTCAAAGTTGTAGTCCTAAGTATCACTAAGCTCTCTCTATGTCTATTCCACCATTGCACTTTCCTTTCCATTATTCAGACATGTCAAAATCTGTGTGTGCTATGGAGGGGTAGAGATACCCTGACTACAGACATAAGTAAAAGAAGAGCTAGATGTAGCTAAAAGAACTAACCTCAGTTGCACAGTGGTAGTGGAACAACTGAGGGAGAAATGATGAAACCAAACTGACTAAATAGTGACAGAGATTAGAGTGCATGAACTCCAATGTAACTCCGACATAATGTCCAGAATAGGATAAATGAGGTCCAAGGAAAGAAAGGAACCTTACTAAGTAAGGTAGGCCTCATGGGAAGGCATCCAACCTCACGTGATGTGACAATTGACAATGTTGGCCTTTTTGGCACAGAAGTCTTG
>JBBPTO010001578.1:0-14851 GCA_038094155.1 Pulveroboletus cf. aberrans
GCTTGTTGAGAATCCCAAACCACATAGAGTACGATCTCAGCAAAGGCGACGACCAGCGCAGCGAACACGGCCGATAGCGCTCGCTGTCGAACGTCACGTCAGCTTGACAACTAGGCAAGGACGTGGCAGTTTTTCTGCATACCCATTCAAGTCGCATGCTAGTATGTTGGCTCGCCCACCAGGTCGCGACGCCGGTGCCGACGACGCTCATGACGGCATTCACTAGGGTAGCGATTGCCTTTCTGTCGTTGGTCCGCAGCCGCTGCTCCTCCTCGGGATCCTTGGCCACGTATGGAGGAAAGCGTTTTTCGGGCGACGTACGGGTGCCAGCGAGCAGCGAGACCATTGTGTAAGACTGTGGTTCGAGAGATGGAGAATGCCCTTGCAAAGCCTCTTTGCCATCCGCGGCCTGGCACCATCTGGATATCTTGAGGATGAGCTGGTACGGGATGGTGGGCGTGGTGGTCCCATTCGTTTCGAGTGACAAGTGGGGGGTTAGTTCCTGAGAGGTTTCCTCTGGTAAGATCCGCAGAAGTGCTGCCAATGCTTCTCGGAGGTGTGGCTCCAATGATACGTTCAACTTGTCCGAGTCGACCATGTTCCCCTAATGCCGTCTCCCACGCTTGGCGAACTTATACACTTATCAGTCACAACACCTTCAACGCTTTTGCACATCGTCTGATATTTCGATCTCCCAAGACAAAAGTTACTGCCGAACAGTAATCATCCCAGGCAAGTTGTGATCATAGACTGTAACCATGCCGCTTACCTAGGTCTTCGTAACTAGTACTACACATACTGTCAGTCATACTGAACGCTAACCGATCAGCATTCTGCCTTTTGGCGGAATGGCTAAGTATGGCGGTCCATTCACATGCAGAAGGGAAGATTCGCGATAGTTCATTGAACTTTCTCGACTCCAGGAGGGAACTTGTATCCGCCTTGGCGTCTGACCTACGATCGTGGACGCGGATGAGTTATAGAAACGTCATCTACACTGGACGATTTACCTCATCAAAGATTTCCATCTCCAATAAGCTCTTGTCATGCCCCCAAATTCCGCTCTGCGCCTTTCCATCCCTCACGCATCGCGCGACCTCATCCGCCTCAAAGTGCCATCCGACCCCGACGTACTCGAATATCCTCGTTTCTTCCCTCACGACGGACCCTGGCTTCCCCTCTTGGTAGTACTGCACAGTGAATGACTTTGGACAGTAGATGGGCGCAGCGATGGTGATGGTCCCGCGCTCGTAGCGAATGACGACGCCAATATGATAGGCCGGGACGTTGATGTTGCAACTCATTACAGCCTGTGCTGCAAGCGTATTGGGATCGGACGGCGAGTCGGGGGAGAACGTCACCGTGAAAGAGGTACTGCGGTCAACGCCCGTCAATGGCGTTTTGAGCATAGTGCCTGTGATATTAGAAGGCTTCGCTCCCTTGTTGGAGGGGTGTTCATACAACGCAAGGATGGCCTGTAAGTGGTGATGAGGCTAGGTGTTGCGGACGGAAACCGATGGACGTGCCCAAAGCAATGGGTATGGCCCACTAAATACCAATGAATCGGCGGGGGAACGGTGTCCTTCGGCGATCAATCCACTTACAGGTCGAGCAGCGCTCCTCCTCCCAGTGCAGGGTCCAGAATTCGGTGAGTTTTGGGGATTTCTGAGTTACGTGCGTCATCGATAACGGATATGCCCAATCCCATAGTTACTTACGATCGAGGCCGAAATCTCCAGACAGATCTGCCGTCAGTGCAACTGGATCTCCTAGGACGCCACTTTCCGCGATCTTCTTGACCTCCAACGTGAGTGGCTGGAATCTGGTCCAAAGGGCCTCCATGAAGAAGACGCCGTGTTCTTTCGCGGCTGCGAGAAGGGAGCGAAGCTCTGCAGCGTTTGATGTCACCGGTTTCTCGCAGAGCACATGTTTCCTTGCTTTGATGCCGCCCAAGGCGTTTTCGTAGTGGAACGTGTGAGGCGTCCCTGGTAGTGACGGATCAAACGTGAACCATGCTGCGTTCTCGATACGGTCACCAACCGATGTAGATGACATCGACATCCTTCGTGATTCCTTTGTGAATCGACAACGTTCACGCTATGGGGCGAAAAAGACTTACACTGTCTGCGTAGACTTCTGCATAGCTGCCGTAGGCCTTGATGGTAGAGTCTCCCTCCGCATACTTGGCGATGAACTTGACCGCTGAATCTGCGTTACGTGAACCGACTGCAGTAACCTTGTGGACTACGTCGTAGACATCGCGACTACCGGAACGAGTCAAAGAGCATCGAGCGCAGGCCAGAGAAGTTCCACCCACGTCTTGGGATCGACAAGGGCATCCTTATGCCAGTACCGTGGTCAGAACTTGAAGGGGTGCAGTCCACCAGGTTGCGATCACTTACCTTAACAAAACTGCCCGCGATCCTCCCGGTGGAGATGATGCCCCAGCGCAATACGAAAGGCTGTGCGGATGCCATGGCGAGCTGCACAAAGATCAAATACTAATAGTGAGGGGGAAGGGTCACTCCGGGGACGCAGTTTTCTCGAAATATTTGAGATCGTCTCGGCCTGGTTCTACTGACTGGGTAAGCAAGTCAGGAGGAAACTAAGTTCGGGAACCGTTGTGGCATCACATGTCTTCACACGAACACGATGGCGAACAAGATGCTGAGCAGGTGCTGAAAGGCATCCTGATCGGCCTCTTTGAACACTCTGACGTCCTTGCAGAGCACCTGCTCCCCGAGCTGCCCGCCACACAGGGCGGCACGCCCCGCGTGTACCATTGTTCCGATGTCGAGAGCGTTCTTAGCAGGTCCATGGACATCATTCGAAGATGGGATCCAGAGTTGCAGGCTCGGTTCGTCGGAGGACACCCCAGGATTGGAGAGACGAAGAACCTTTCCGTCCTAAGCTCCAAAGAGCAGAGCGGAGGTTCATCGCAGCCGACACCTCCGGAGGTGCTCGTGCGCCTCACACATCTGAATGCTTGCTACGAGCATGTGTATCCCGGGTTGCGGTACATCACCTTTGTCAACGGTCGAAGTCGCGCTGCGATCGCCGAGGAGATAGAAGACAAGCTCAACATCACGCATTCTCTATCGCCCAATCAGCCGTCCATGGAGAGTTTTGTGCCCGTCGAAAAGCACAGTGATGTTTGGCGCCAAGAGCTCACCAGGGCGGTCGAAGATGTGGGGCGCATCGCCCAGAGCCGGTTGGCCAAGCTCGTCATGAATTGAAGCCGTGAGTAAATATCAAGGTATCCAGCAGGACAGGCTAGTCTGACAGAGGGTAGTCCAGAGCCACAGAAGAGGACATCGTACTGTACAAAGATACATCTGCGATATACTTACACAAAATTAAATAAAAAGGAAGGGACGAAATTCGAAGGAGAGTAGAAATGTATGAAGGGAACAACAAATGGGTATTAAAACACAACATACAATGTCCTAGACGGGAAGATAAGAATAAGAACATAAAAAACACTAACGAGTGGATTGTCATGTGGATTGCTGACCCTTCTCTCGCATTTCTTTGCGCTACGAGGGCAGTCAGAAGAGCACTCTCGAAGAAAGAAGAAACATGGGTACCCGAAGGATTTCTTGTTTCCTGGTCTCCCATTCTGGATTCCGATCGCACAGTTCTTGGTAAAACTGATCTACCAACTTTCCGTGCACCTCCTTCTTTTCTTTGATTTTCCGCATATCCTCGAACAGTTGAGCTCGCGCCTTGATACGGGCTTCACTTCGTTCTTTGGCCTGTCGCGCCCATTCTTCACGCTCCTTGTTCCGCTTTGCACGTTCCTCGTCCCATGCTTGCTTGTTCAGCTGGGCGTGCTGTATACGGTCATCGTAGGCCTGGTGTCGATGACTATCAGCGATAACATTCATCAGGAGGGAGCGATAAGCAAACCTTCCGTTTGGCCGGATCGCTTAGAACTTGGAATGCCTCGCAGACCTGCGGTCGTTCAGTATGAGTTCGAGAGCGCACACGGTAAATGCTCAACATCACGACGTTCATACGTTTCTGAACTTGCCCTCGGCGGCTCTGCGTGACCGGTCGCTCGCTGTCGGCTCGAGCTTATCCGGGTGTGTCTCGAGGGCCTTGGTCTTGTAGGCCTTTCTCACTACAGAAGGTTGTGAGAAACCTGACATGGAAGAAGACTGGATGAAACAAGAGAGATACGAACCATCTTCCGTCGTCGCATCAACTGGGATCCCGAGAACGTCGTACAACGTCAGTCCGACCTTCATGGGCGGGGGGCGAAACTGGGTTGTTTGCCTCGATAGATAGCGGTGGTAACTGGGGAACCAGAACGTAACGAACACGACGAAAGTTAGCCGGGCGCTGACCGACGCGAAACGGATTGTCGGCAGTCGCGGCTGAGCCTGAATTTTACATCGTGCCGTTCGGATTGCCGCCCATATTTCCATGGCTGTTCCATTTGCTGACGATAGGAGCGCATTGTCCCCAACAGCGTCGCATTTAATCCTATGGTGCCGGTGAGAAAAACGAAGGCAGACACATCGTGACATACAATGCAGGGTTGCCAGATATGCGGGCGGGGAGAATCCAAGCCTGTTGGGGTGAGGGCGCTGTGACCCTGTGGTAGGAGAAAGCGACGTAAAGCCCTTGGCGAGAAGCAATGACTCGTAAGATGAGAAGGAAGTAAGGAGGAATTTGGACGCTCCATGAATTCGGGCGTAGTAGAGAAGCGGCATTGCAAGGGCAAGACAGAAAAGGCAAATCAATACGATCCGACCCGACACTAGGCCTGACCCAACTCCTCAGGCTTAAGCGTGAACTTTGGACCATGATCTAGCTGAAGCGATATAGTTGTCAGACCGTTCTGAATCATGTCAATGCTGCGCTGGAGGCAGCCAACGTGGGGACTCAGAACACCATCGCCGGAGGGTCCATTGGTTTCAAGCCCATGCCCTTGCCCTTACCAGACGCTGTATAAAGTCACCTGTGCAGTATCCCGACTATTCTTGTCGAACTTATCCCCTTCCACTTTCCGCAGATAACGCTCACGGACAGAGAACACCCGTGAGTAGGGCGACAACGTTGAAGATATCCCTTGATTTGTGTTTGCCAATAGACTCGGCCATGCCTTTTGTCAAGCTTCCCGATTTCATTGAAGGAGAGGCCACGTTCGAAGTGCCAGCTGCAGGCAAGCCGTGCAAGACTTGGTACAAGTTCTCCGGTGACCTCAAGTCTCGTGTCACACCCCTGATCCTACTGCACGGCGGCCCAGGCTGTTCGCATGAGTATATCGAAATCATCGCCCAGTTGACAACTCTCTACAGTATTCCTGTCATCCTCTATGATCAGCTCGGCAACGGTCGTTCCACCCATCTCCCTGAGAAAAGCGGAGACACTGATTTCTGGACCCCGAATCTTTTCGTTGATGAGCTCCACAACCTGTTGAATCACTTGGGTATCCATGGTCGTTACAACGTGTTGGGCCAGTCCTGGGGAGGGATGCTCGCTGCCATCTTTGCAACTCAGCAACCCAGGGGATTACACAAGCTTATCATCGCTAATTCCCCTGCAAGCATCAAGTTGTGGATGGAGGCAGCAGCACGCTTGAGGAAGCTTTTGCCACAACAAGTGCAAGATACGCTTGATAAGCACGAGGAGGAAGGCACCACTACTCACGAGGACTACGTCAAGGCGACTCAGATCTTCTATGACCACTTCGTGTGTAGAACGAAGCCCATACCACAGTCCTTCCAGGATTCCTTCGCATGGATAGAAAAGGATTCGACAGTGTACATGACCATGTAAGTGCATTCTGTCTTGCTGGCGCACGTCTCGACCTGGTTGCTTTGCAAGGAACGGACCAAACGAGTTCCACATCGTCGGTTCCCTCAAGACGTGGAGCATCATTGATGATCTTCACAAGATAAGCGTCCCAACGTTGCTGATAAATGGGCGGTACGATGAAGCACAGGACTCGACTGTCGAACCGTATTTCCACAACATCCCCAAGGTCAGATGGGTCCAGTTTGCGGAGTCGGCGCATGTACCCCACTTGGAGGAGACTGAGAGGTACATGGAGGTGGTCGGGAATTTTTTGAAAGATTGAAGATGGACAAGGGATTGTTGGTAGCGCGACTAACCTGCCGACCGAGGGATGCCATTGTAATACGAACCAATGAACAAATTTACAGTTGAAGGATGTGCGTCTATTAGGCCAACTCCTTTTTCTCGACGCCGTATTTGGCAGGGTCCGTACCATGATGTTGGTGGTTGACGAAGTTGAACCTGTGGAGTACGTTAGGTGACTGCATCGGAAGGAACAAGGCGTCTCACATCGGGAATGCCTCTGGAAGCGATGCGGGTTAGGCAAGGGATGATGTAGACAGGCGGACACTCACGGAATTTGAGTTGGGACCACGCAGAGTTGCGGTATGCAACGTCCTGTATCCATCCAGGTTGAGAAGACTCGGGGTACAAAGGCTTGTCCTCGACCACGCGCTGCCTCAACTCGGCCAGGTCCAAGTCCTCCTCGCGCTTGTTCTCGGACCAGCCCCAGAAACGGACTTGTGGTGCGATGAGGTCAAGTCTCAGTACGTGCGGAGCGAAGGCTTACGACTGGAATTCTGGTATGCAAGGAGGAAACCGCCTATGAAGCCCATGAAACCGCCGAGGCGGAGGGTGGTGCGGAGGCGGATGTTGGGTGGCAAGGGATCGGCCATGTCTACGAGGGTCAGAGGACGTCTGACTGCGAGAATTGGCGCATACTCCACAAGTACAAGGCAGCCGGGAATGCGCCGGTTGCTGCTGCCCAGGTTGCATAATCGGAAGGGCGGAAATAACGGACGACCCGAGAAAAGTGGGGGTCGGCGTCGATGAGCGGGTAGGGCGTCTTGACGACCTTGTCAGGCATGGCGACGACGCGTTGTGTTGCAGAACAATGAAAATTCAACGAGTCTCTCCGGGCCCGGCCCTAAAGTCCGTTATTCAAGCTGATCGTTGTTCGCACCGTCCTTTGAGCGTGCACGATGAGCGCCGTCAGACGGAACGACCGACGCGTCAACAGGAGCAGCCTCTCTTCGCCGTATGCGCGATACCCGCAGAGAAAACCAGTCCGTGTTTTTCTCCTCGGAACGTCGTTCGCTCTGAACCTTCCTCCCCAGCTCTGGAGTCTTTCCCGACTCATTAACTTTCTGAATCCATTCGGCGCCAACGACGAACCGATCCTCGACAGTCCCTCCGACAGCGAGATCGAGCAAGGTTCCCCTCCTCGTCGCTTCTCACCACCATTGCAACCGCCACCCCCGCCACCGCAACAACAGGCATGTAACGGACCCAGCTCTCTTCGGGCCCATGATCGCTCAATCCTCATTTAGTTGCCACCTAATCCGCCACGGTCGAACGCTCCGGTCCCAGGACCATCTACAAGCCAGCCGTCTTCCCTTAACACACCCTCTTCCCTGGCCAGAAACCTCGAGCCAGTCACGAGGTTCTTGGTCGAGAAGGCTGGGCAACCTCTGAATGAATTCGAGGCAGCTGGTATTGTGGATTACATTCAGAAAAACGTTCAAGGTATTGTTACGCCGCCACGATTTTACATAGGACTTTACCATTGTTGCTGTAGGGTCACCGTCCGTTCCTGACAAACCCGAGCCGTTTCGGTTTTCCGTGTCCCCTTCTCGCGCCGCATCCCCTCAAGCGCAGGATATTAGCAACGTCCAGACACCTCGCAAAACCCTTTCCAGGAATCCGAATGGTCCGTACCGATGGCAGGGTGCAGGCAGTTCGCGCCCTCGCAATCGCTACCAGTCCCCTGGTTTTGCACCTCGTCCGCAGCAACATCGAATTAAGTTGTCACCCCCTAAGACGCCTCTGGCAACTGACACGAAGCGACGGCGTGTCGGTGACGAGGCAGAATATACAACGCCTCAAAAACCGGCAGTGCTCTCTCCCTCGACCATCCGATTCCCAAGCTTGGTGCCAGAATCCCCCATCTCATTTTCATCCCACACCGCTGGTCCCTTGTTGAACGGTAAAACCACTGCTCCTTCCGCACTCGCACCCCCTCCGCCAGTCACGCCTAAGGCGAACGGTACCCAACCCCGCATTCGCACAGGCGGGCTTGCGATGAAGCATACCACACCTGCCATCCCATCTCCCTTGAGGCAGACATGGAAGGAGAGCGACTCGCCGCCACAGGCCTCTCCTCCTTCCCGACCCACTCGAGCAGCCGGTTTTATGACCGAACTCATCAAGGAAGCGACACCCACGAAGAAGCCAGATGTCTCTAACCCATACCAGACCGCTTGTCCTGTCAAACCTCCAGCACCAGTGAGGAAGCCTGTAATTAAGCGACCGAAACCTACTGCCAAACCCCCTGAGAAGCCGAAAGAACAAGAGCCGGAGTTGTCTGCACAGGCTATCATTGAAGCGACTATCCCCAAGGTATGTCAGCCTTGTAAAGAACCCCGACTGGTTGGTCATGTTTCATAGGGCACGAAACGCTCGAGGCCGCCACCGGAAATGGAGAAGCCAACTCGTGGCGAAGAAGCCTCAGATGTGACACCTTTCGCTTCCACGCTCAACGGCTCCGCACATACAGTCCATCGTACCGTCGATGTTGTGGGTATCGTCGTTCTAGAGGATGAAGAGAGCCTTTCCAAGCGGCGTAAAACCCCACCCATCAGACCATCGCCTCCTGCCCAACAACCTGACGAGGCCAATGTTCCCAGATCAATTGTACGTCCAGCGGAAGTCATCGAACCTGCGGACGACACTGCCCCTATCAATGGCAAGTCAAGTACATCGCAGCAGCAGCCGACAGTGTCTCCACCCTCCGCCACCAAACCTCTATTTGGCAGTTTAAAGACTTCTGCACCGAAGGAGCCCTCCAAGCTTCGATACAGTTTCCACGCCGACAAAGTAGAGGTGAAGAGTGGGGATGCTACACCGCCATCGCCCCTTCCATCATTCTTTGCGGCGCCACCTGTGCCACCAGCCGCTATTTCCGAAACGGCGGTCAAGGTCAAGTTATCTCCGAAGGAGGAAGCGCTCGCAATGGACGTAGACAAACTTCCCAAGTACATATTCCCCGTTGATGCAGCCTCCCCTACCCTTGGCGGTCCCAGCTTTTCTGCAGCACGTAATGAGGCTCTTTCGCTTGCTATTACCTCCCTCCCCACATACGAGTTCATCACCATTGTTGCACCGACCCGTGTTCTGAATGGGTTCAACTGGACTGCGGCTGGGCTGAAAGCGCCCACCGCTTCGGCGCAAACGTGGACGTGCTCTGTTTGTGACCTGCAGAACCCTGCAAGCGCGATGGAAAAGTGTACGATTTGTGATGCCCCTCGAGCGGCGCCTACAAGCCCTTCTCTCCATCCATATCCCTCTCCCGCGCCCACGCCTACACCAAGTATTACGCCCGCTTCTACGGTAACATCTGCTGCCCCGTCGAAGAGCTTCGATTGGTCTGCGGCTGGCATGGCACCACCGCCCAAACCTGCAGGCGGTACATGGACGTGTACCGCCTGTATGCTCTCAAATCCGGCGAGCGTTACAGACAAGTGTAGTGTTTGTGAAACACCTCGTTGACAAAACGTTTCTACTGGTGTCGGTGCTGTTTTTATTCCTCATTTTTTGTTTTGCAATCTGTGTACCCTCTTTTGAGGGTCTTCATTTCAAGTTGTCACCACCATGCCACTGAATGTGTACACACATACAAGTTGCCAGAGAATGCATTGGTGGGGCAGTTGAATGTCATCAACATGGTCAAGCTGTGGATTCTACTACAAAGTAACGAGGACCAATAGTCTTGAGTGTCACATTGTCCTGTTAGATTTTGGCCATCTTTTGTGTGGCTAATTTGCTGAAGTCATGCAAAATTTATGAATGCCATAATATTACAAGCAGTGTCATTACACAGTTGAAGGCATCAGGAAAACTTTGAAGTGATGATATTCCTAGGTGAGGTCAGCAAATTAAAATGCAAACCAGCCAAGGATCACCGTTGATGGTGGCCGGACACCCACTTTTCGTGTTGGTGCAAGATTCGATGCATACATCATCAATGTCTAGGCATGTCATCGCTTTCAAAGTTTCCTGATGGACGATCACGCGTCACGCACACAAAAGATGCTGTCCGCGTACTAGCGTACGGAAACGAATGCGTCACAGCGCTTGGCCAAAGTCCAACTTGCGCCCGAGCGGTCGCGGACCGTCCATCGGTGACGAGAGCTTGCGTTTCAGCTTTTTCGGCGGGGCCGCTTTCACGCCCGGGCCAGACGCCGACATCTCGACGTTGCCGTCCACCTCTTCGAGCGGGCGGGCCTGGGCCGAGGCTGGTTTGGGCAGCTTGGACGGGTGCGTCGGGTACGGGAGGGACGTAAAGTAGGCATGATCAAGGGCCTGTCCCGGGTGGCGAGGTTTCAGGAAACGGCGTCGGTCACGACGAGGAAACGGGGACGGACCTCTCGCGCGCTGATCCGTTTTCGTGGTTCGTACGTCAGACATTTGCTGAGCAGGTTCAGGGCGTCTCCGGAAGCGGCGGTGAAGAGGTCGCGGAGGGGCGCGCGAGGGAATTGTCCTACGGGAATGTAATCTGGGAGTTTCGTGTGGCCCTAGCACGGGGGGATGATCGGATCGGATCGAAAAAGAGAAAAACGGTGACGCTCACGGGCCAGTCTTCCTCTGTCGGCGTGCCGAGCGCGCGGAATATCGTCTTGAGCTGGTCCATGTCAGACTCGCCGGGGAGGTATGGCGTGCGCAACATGAGCTCTGCAAAGATGCACCCGACGGACCAAATGTCGACCGGGGTGCCGTAGTACCGACAGCCGAACAAGAGTTCGGGGGGCCGATACCAGCTGGTGAGGGATTCGTGTGAGGACGCGCGGGCGGAGCGAGCATGTGAAACGAACCGCGTGATGACCTGACATGTCATCTTGTACCCAGGGTCTGCGCAATCTCTCGCGAGACCAAAATCAGCGAGTTTGAGCTGTCCGTCGGAGGCGATGAGCAGGTTGTTGGGTTTCAAATCCTGGTGGGACGGCACGACCACACCGCGTTATCGGATGGCCCCCAACGCAGCGTGGTGGAGAATGGAGACGCACCCGGTGGAGAATGAAATTCCTATGGCAGAACTCCAGTCCACGAAAGGTCATGGCCATCCAAGACTTGATGTCCGCGGGGAGAAATACGAGAGAACGATCCTTGATGATGATTTCGAGGTCGGTATCCAAGAACTCGAGGACGAGGTTGAGATTCGTTTTCGAAGAGAACACGTCCATGAGCTGCGCGGGCCATCACACGGGCGAACGTGTACAGAGACAGGAGAACACGTACCTCGATGATGTTTTGGTGATGCAGCTCGCGAAGGTACTTGACCTCGCGCACGGCGGACATGTCCAGGCCATCTTTGAACTGCCCTACTTTGATCTTTTTTATGGCGACCCGCTTCTTGGTCGATGCTTCGTGACCTGCCGAGGTGGGGTGAGAGGGTGTTGGACGGACGGCGACGGACGGACCTCTGTAGACGACGGCATAGGTACCTTCACCGATCTTTTGGTCTTTGGCCCTGCGGTGCGGTCAGGAGGGGGTCAGAAAAGACTGGAGGGCTCACCATCGCTTCTGACGTTCTGCGTTGGCCTTTTCGACGACGTCCATCACAAAGGGAGCATTTCCATATGGAGAAGCGACCTCCTCTTCACCTGGCATGTTGTCTAGAACGTTCGCTACGCCCTCCATCATATCCCTCGCCACCCCGTTCACGCGTGCTTCGCTCACAAAGATCAGAGACACCCTCGTGCAGGCGGCGAACCAGGACTCTCCCAGCCCTGACCCGACGGAACGACACGCCGCCGTCCTCGTCCCGCTCTGCAACGTGAACGACACGCCCGGCGTGCTGCTCGAGGTCAGAGGCAAACTCCGGATGCACTCCGGCGAAGTCAGGTAGGTCACCGCGCTCCCCGTCTTCGTCCTCGGCATGCCGACCGGCCTTCCAGCTTTCCGGGCGGGAGAGCAGACGAGGTAGCGGTCCCTCTCGCTGCCGCGGACGCAGACTCACGTCCCCCGTCAGACGGACCCGTCGTTCCTCGCCGCCGCCTTGCGCGAGACACACGAAGAAGTGGGCGTGCTCCCCGCCCAAGTCGAGATTCTCGGGCAGTTTGGTCCCGCAGAAATCAGCCTCGGTGGCCTCCGAGTGTGGCCCTACGTCGTGCGTTCATATATCCCTCGTCCAGCCCCGTTCGCGTGCATCAGTCGATCCCTGTGTCTCCAGGGGTTCGTCCACCCGCACCGCGCATCAAAAGATACCCAGACTGGTCTAGACGCATCGGATGATACCCCGCTCCCGTCCATATCCCTCGCCTCGCTCACCGTAGCCCGACCCGAGGTCGCGACCGTCTTCCACCTCCCCCTCTCTGCCGTCGTCGCGCAAGCCCGGCTCCAGACGCGCCTCTTCAAAGACGACCGGCCGTACTGGGCCATCGACGTGTCGGATCTCGTTCCACCCGGAGACCTCCCATGGACATCGACCGACGCACGTGGGCCGTCGCAAAACAACGATGGGAGAGTCGAGGTCTGGGGCCTGACCGGGTGGTACCTCTCTCTGCTCTTAAAGGTGTTCAGGGTGTATCAATAGCGCGGAATGCCAACCGTTCGGTTGCCGCGTAAATGACCCGTGATCGCGTCGTAAAAACGTTCATGGGGATGGATATAATACAAAAAGGTATTGATGATGGACAAGAGATCGACATGAAGACGACAGATGGACCCATCCTGAATCGTGATCATTCTGAACCCAAAGGAAAACCGTGTCGTGAGAGATGCGTATTACTACCGAGGCAAAAGGAACGAGCGTGATGTGTGTCCGTGCAGAATATGTGAGCATTAACAACGAACCAAGGATAGCGATGCGACCGCCGCGGTAGCCTGTTATCGTACGAGTATTATGTGAATGTGCAAAAAAGATCGGGGGCAGAAGACATGAAAATAGATACACGACCGGATGACGATAGTACACTTTGGTCATGTGGGTCCACGACTCTGGGATGGAACGGGGAATGCAGACGACAAGGGTGAGACCTGGTTTTGGGTCTGGACGTCGGCGTCGAGGGATGGTCCGTTACTCATCGCCGGGGCTGAGCTCGAGCTTGGCGTCTGCGGCGCACCACCAGGGGTCGGCACCTTCCCTATGAACCAAGAGGGTACCCAGCCGCGATCACCGCCTTCCTCCTTGACAGCCTGCGATGCGCGCGATTAGCTTCAGACGCCACCAGCGCGGCGGAAACGTACATATGACCAATGATTGTACCGTTTGAACACTCTCAGTGAGTCGTCTTTTGCCAAGTCTAGCTCCTCTTCTCCTTTCGCCTTGTAGTCCATTAGCGCGATACCGGGGAAGCTCGTCGATATGATGCTCAAAGGCAATATTGGTGTCTTGTTCTCCGAGACATCCGATGTTCCGGATGCCTTGGCGGCCGCTGTGGCCTCTGCAATCGCTGATGCGACCGGAACGCTCGTCTCCAGTAAGCAACCTGCGGGCACCCACCCTTGTTTTGATGTGTCGGCGTCGACGACGCCTGAGCCTGTTGGGTCTCGCTGCACGACCCACCAGCCGCGTGCTCGGGAAAGAATAACAAAGGTGTCACCGCTGTGGAACAGGATGAGACGGAGGTGATGGAAGAAAAGGAGCGCATACACGACGACGTCAAATTCGTCCTCTTGTTCTGCCATATAGGGGTATATCGCAACGGCGTACGAGACCCCCATAGATGGAGGAATCTCCCTTTTCGAACTCTCAGCTTCGGTTGAACCATACGAAGTGGCCGTTCTAGGTTTGGCGCTGTCGGAGGAGCTCTGTGCGGAGAACAAGGTGGTAGAGCCGCTCTCGCGGATGGAGTCCTCTGCAGACTTGGTTTCGATGATGGGGGACATGACCTCGGGCCAGCCAGCGTTGGGGGTACTGCCTGTGAGTGGTGTTGGTGTGGATAGGTCAGTGACCTCGAGCCTGGGAGGACGAGCGACCGCTTTTCCCTGGCCAGCGGCGATGGGCTTGTTGGAATGGGAGGGGGTGGCGCTGGGAGTGCTATTGGGGCTGGTTGCATGCTCGGATGCTTTGCGGAGGGCGTGTTTTTGCTGAGCAACGGCGATGGGGGAGCGAATGTCTTTGATATGTTTGAGCATGAAGACGGGATTTTTCTTTGCGTCCTTTAGTTTTTGGAAAAGAAGCAAGGGTTTCTCGTCATAACTGAGACATCGTTCAATGCGACTCCCTTCAAGGACGGAGGGTGAACAAGGGGGGTGCAGGTGAGCGTTGGGAGTACCTGGTGAACCGTAGCATATGAACATGGCATAGTTTTGCCAGTTGTCGTTGTTGATCTTGTATTTCTTGAGGGCAGCGGGCAAGACTTTCCAGGTCGGATCTTCCAAGCTGACTTTGAAACTCTTGAGATTGTCTGAGCTCTCCTGCTTGTTGGTTCTCCCGGACGAGGGAGGTTGTGAGCCGGGTGATTCGGCGGTGGGCGGTAGTTGGGTCCTCTGAGAGGAAGGGCCGGGTTGCGCGGACCGGGCGTCGTGCTCCATCTGACGTGGGGAGGGATTGGGGGATTCGATGTCTGGCTTTGTGGGGGACTTTGCAGGATACTGGGCCCACTTGAAGGAGGGCTGCCGCTTGAGGGTGTGCTCATCCTGTGTGTGAGAAGGGTGAAGAAGGTGGGGGAGGTGGGGTTGGAATGGGCGCACCGATCGCTGAGTGTTGCGGACCTGGTTGAATTCCTCGAGGAGGACTTCGACGGTTTCCTTGAGACGCTTGTTGTCCTCTTCAAGATGGGAGACGCGCTGGGCTGGAGGGGGGGGTGAGGGGCAAGGGATGGGG
>JBBPTO010001579.1:0-14847 GCA_038094155.1 Pulveroboletus cf. aberrans
CTCCAGACTGATGACATCATAGCTGAGTCATAAAGACTGCATCTAGATCATCATGTGGTCAATCCTGAAGTGTAATTAAGATTACACTTTAATTAAGTTTGACTGATGTGACAGTCAAGCCTTAATATTCAACCTAAGTTCTTAGTAACATGAATAGTGTATAGCACTACGGTCTGCCTGTATTAACAGAGCACAGGACCTAGTGTTCAATTCACAGAATCTCAACAAGTTGTGAACCTGGGACATGGACCATTTTCAGGTCAAAGTCTGCAAGGTCAAGAAGCCATTGTGCTTGTCGACAATTCAGATTCTGGGGTTGACAGAAGTATGTCAGGTTCTTGTGATCAGTGAATGCTTGGACTGGGAAGGGGGAGCCAGAGAGGTAATGTCTCCAGGCTTTCAGAGCTCAAATTATCACAAGGAATTTATGATCATAGATGTCATAGTTCCTCTCAGTGGGGGAGAAAGACTGTGAGAGGTATGAGCAGGGGTGCCAGTCTCCATTAGTTTCAGTCTAGAGTATAATTGCTCCAGTGGCAAACTTTGATGCATCAGTCATGATGGTGAAGGGTTGAGATGTATCAGGAAGATGGAGGACTGGTTTTGATTAGCTTGTCAAACAATTTCTGGCAGGTGGGAGTCCAATCCCAAAAGAGATTCTTCTTCATAAGATCTATCAGGGGACGAGTGATGGAAGAGTAGTTATTTATGAATTACTGGTAGAAGTTGGCAAATCCAAGGAAGGAGCAGACATCTTTGACTTTGGTTGGTGTGGGCCAGGCAGCAATTTCATCAAGCTTGACAGGATCCATGGTGATCTGTTCAAGTTTCATGATCATCCTGAGATATTCTACTTCAGGTGCAGCAAAGGTGCACTTTTTGAGTTTTAAGTGCAGGTTGAGTTCTTGCATTCTTTGCAGGATGTGCTTGGTTTGCTCTTCATGGAGCTCTGGGTCAGGAGAGAAGATGAGGAGGTTGTCCATGTAGATGACAAGCCACCCTTTGGTGATCATGTCCCTAAATGAATTGTTCATGAATCACTGGAACATGGCAGGGAAGTTTGTAAGTCCAAAGAACATGATGAGGGGTTCAAATAGGCCTTTGTGGGCGATGAAGGTGGCCTTCCATTGGTCACCATCCTTGATTCTGACATTGTTGTACCCCCATTGGACATTGAACTTGGTGAAGACCTTCACATCTTTCAGCTTGTCAATGAGATTGGAGACAAGGGAAAGAGGGTATGCATTCTGAATGGTGTGTTTGTTCAGGTAACAGTAGTCTTGACATGGTGTCATATCCCAGAATTCAACCGAGTCAACTCTGACCTCCAGAACCCAACTCCACTTGTCCCTCCAGTGATTCCTCACCAATTATGCAACTCCATAACTCCAGACCCCTCTTAGATTTACTTACATGTATCTCTTATTCCATATATAGTTTAGTCTCGCCCCTCTGTTCTCTCTGATGCTGCATAGCACAGCTCCAGCACTCAGACATCCAACTTCTGTCTTATATATCTACATAGCCCTCCGTTACTAATCCGCAGTCACTCTGATGTATATATACTCTGACTTCTGTATGTAGATACCTCAGCCTGAATATCATCTTAGACTCCTCCTCTGTTCCCTCACCAAGTTCCTCCAATGCATCTCCAATCAAGAAGGCCATAACAGTACAGAGACACAACACATAAGTCATGCATCAAGCCTTTACTCCTCCGGACCTCTGGCCATCTCCAGCCATTCCATCCCCTTTGACCTCTGATCTCTGACCAGAGTTTGAGCAGAGGAGATCCAGTCTTAACACATGGGTAAAGTTTGCCATCCTTCTTTTTGACAAAGAAGAAGGGTGCAGCTTGGGGGGAGTTCAAGGGATGGATTTTTCCACAATCAAGGTTTTCTTGAATGAAGTCCTCAGTGACCTTCTGCTCATCTGGGGACAACAGGTAGACTTTCCCAACTTTGAAAACAAAGGAGTCATCAAGGTGAATCTTGTGATCATAGGCCCATGACAGGAGAATTTGATCAGACACTTCCTTCATGAAAACATCAAAAACTCAGCATATTCTGGAGGTAACATGGTCTTGGGCTGGGCTTTATCAGCAGCAGCTGCAAGCTCAGTGGCAGTGGTGACTTTGTTGACAAACCTCTGATGTCTGAGACTGCCACAGGGGGTGAAACGGGTTCCAAAGTGGGCTACACAATGGAGGTCTGCATACCTCTTGGTGATATCAATGAGTTCAGATTCTTCCTCCTTCTGAAGATAATCAAAGAGCCTTTTGTCATAGACTCAATGAACCATAGTCTCCTTGGCTCCTTGGGAGCAGTGGTGGAATAGTGCTTGTCATGCTGTTTGAGATTGGCAACATGTCCTTGATACAGGTCTTTTGACTCATCAAGGGTTTCAGAGATGGTACAGGTTTGTTAATGAGAGGGTTGACTGCTTTTAGCCAAGGCGATCCTAGGATGACACTTTGTCATCCACAGTCCATGATGTAGAAAAGGACCTTTTTGGCAATTCCTTCAATGTTGACAAAGAGTGTGGTGGAAAATAGCACTTTGCCTTTCTTGTTGGATGACAAATCAAGGTTGCAGACTTGGAATGGCTTCTCAAGTCGAGACATGGAGAGTTTGTTCTTCCTAATGAACCCCCAGTCAATGCAGTTAATGTCCATGCCACTATCAATTAGGGCATGAGACTCGACAGTTTTGAGTGTGTGCAAGGATATGATGAGTTCAACAGGGATCTGCATAGATTTCATCATACAAGATACAGTTACAGGTGCACATACAGGGTAGGAGGTGGCAGACATTGAGGCTGGCCTCCATTCTAAACATCCTGGGAGAAAAAGCAGGTGGTCCTTCCGACCACTTCTTCATCATCCTTTTCACATTCTTTTAACATGGAGAGGTCTTCAGGGTCCTTCTTCATCATTTTTTAGATGGAAGATCTAGGGGTGTTCTCAAAGGTGGCATTGCATTTGAATGCAGTGTAAAGTAGCAAAAGGACTCAGAATGTAGTCCTAAGCAAATAAGTAGGGTGCGAGTATAGATCTCAACCCAGGGGATTGCAAAGAGAAGGAAAGAGGACTAAAAGAATGGCTCACTGATTGTCCACAACACTGGAAAACTATGTCTGGCTTCCCCCCATTCAGTAGGGCTAGGAAATCAACTTGGATATTGCAGGACTATGGCAGGAATGGGGAAAACTGGAGGAGAACTGGCTTAGGATTGATACTGAGTCGAACTAGATGGTTTGCATAGTGATGGTAGGGGAGTTACATCCTAATTTGGGCATATCCAAATGATATATGACAAGAGAAAACACAAAATAAGACTACTCGACTCTAAAAGAATGTGTGGGAAAGTGATCCGGTGCGTGGGAATCCAGTATCCGGTGGACCAGATAGGTATCCTGTATGCATGGGTCTGGGTCCAGTACATCAAATTGAAAGGAAATGGTAGACAAACAGTAGATATGTAGATCCAAAACTAACCTTCAGACAACTACCAGATCAACTCAGATCAGGATTGGCAGTGGCACAGAGCGGTCTCGGATTGACTAGAGCACAGGATAGGGACTAGAGATGGCTAGGGATGACTGGATGTCACTGTAGAAAACTGTACTTTCCTACACCACCATCACCAGATGTGCCAATGTGCTCTCAAACCCTGCACTTCTGCCCTTCTGTTGCTCATCTCACATCTCATATCTCTGCATGCCCATCTGAGTCCTTGCATTTGATCATGCTTCCCATCACACACACCCCAGGCCTGGCCTGGCCTTCTGAGTCCACTTGGCTGCCAAGTAAGCATGAGCCAGGGTTTGCTGAACAGAAACCCTTTTACATTTGTATGTGGCTGTGCTGTAAAAATACTCAATTAAACATACTTAACACCCTTGACACACTGTCTTGCTGAAGTTTTCAAGCAAGGTCTCTGCTGAAGTATGTCAAAGCTGAACCTTTACCTGATCCCCCTCTTTGGTTCTCAATCATTCTCTGCTGTGCAACAGTCCAAAATCTGTTTTCTCTGTCATGTCTGATAGCCTTCAGTCTGAAGTGGGAACTGACCTGTCACAGAATTATGCAGCCAGTATGGTTGTTGACACTTCTGTGTGACTACATTCTCATGCATTATTTCACCTAGTTTTGACAATCAGTGTGATTGGATATGATTACCGTGATTAAATATACACTATTTTGCATTCTGACAACTATTGGGACTTCATCACTTACTTTCCACAAGTGCTTACCTTTTAGAGTGAGGTGACTTTGTGTCATATCCCGTCCTAACCCCAATCCCCACACCTCCAATTATCCCTCCAATACCCCCTATGCCACCTCTGACTCCAACTTCCTCACCTCTGGTCTCCTCTGAAGGACTTCATCCCATCACCCATTGGACATCTGATACCAGAACCCTTTTCTCTGCTGGATCAATTATGATTGGTTTGGATCTCGTTTCTTCTTATGTTCACTCCATTCCTCTGACCTATGCTCCATTTCTATGATTACTCCTGTGTTACATTTCATTCCCTAGACCTATGTACATCACCTTTTGGTATCCTATGATCTCCAATCATTGTTGTACCTTTACATATGGTTCCCTCCATTCTCCATTCCAGACTCCGATCCAATCCCTTTGTATATAAACCTGAGACCTCCACATGTACTCCTTAGTTTGAATATTGATGTCGCTTGACGTCTTTATTGAAGTCACTCAATGATGTTCTCTCTCCTTTGAACTCTGTCCAATCCCAATGAAGTTTCCTTTCTTCCCTTATCATCTCCACTATGCTCCTTTCCATCTCTGAAATGAGGACCTGACAGTAGGCAAGGGTGTGACACATAAGTCCTGCACCAAGTCCTCACCCCCATAACCCCCTTATCTCCACCCTGTTCCACCTTCGTCACCTCCGCATGTCACTCCGTCTCATCTTCATTGGACCTCCAGCCCATCCAATGTCCTCTCACCCCAGAGTTGACCGATACACCTCAGACCTCTGTTGGACAAAGTCCTGGAGGAGTCTAGCATCCTGACACTTTGTCAGATCCCATCCTTCAATCAATGGCTAATAATTCATGAAGATAGACTACATTTGGGTAAAAATATCTGATCATTACCGAGCTCCATGCCTCTAAGACACTGTAGTGCAAACCCTGGACTTGGGTCTCTGCACTATTTGCCATTGTACATAAAAGAAGTTCTCTTGTGTTTGTTCCAAACTGATTTCTGTGATAGATTTGTTATGCTGGTCTCTGTTGGATCATGTAAGTCTGGGCCTCTTCTGTTATATGTATATACATTTGAAAAGTCTCTAACTCCACTGTAAAGGATGTTCACCCTCTGTATGTCAGAAACATTGATATACTGCCTGACTTTCATGAGCTAACAAAGTACTATGATTGCAGTTGGTATACCATTTTTACCCAGTTCTTCCATAGTGAGTTTTCTTTTTCTTTGAACAGATGATTTATGGTTAATGCTGGTGTGTAATTATATTATGATAGTTGTGAGTCTTTCATCTATACATATGTGCCTGGATACTACAATGTTGACATTCACCACATAGATGTAAGTGCACAGCACAATGGCAGTGCTAGGATGTAACATGAATGATATTTCCAAGGTGCTGTGGTATATTTGATTAGTCCTTGGGCATACTTGTTGTTTCTCACTGTGGCTGATAGTAAGTTTCAATTATTGGTTTCCATCAGCCTGAGTGAGCTGACCCTGCAGTGGTGATAATCCTACATGTTTATGCAATGTGGAGTCAATCTAGGACCATTCTCTGCATTCTCTTATTCTTTCATATTTCACAAATTGTTGCCAGCATTGTTGTGGATGCCATCTATTACAATGCTAACATTGTCTTTGGTATGTATGTCTTGGCTTATTCTGGAAGTTCTAGTTCAGAATAGCCATTATTTTTCTACAGAGACAACTACAGTGATTCAGACTCAATACTTTGGCACATGTTGTGTCGCATCAGCCTCTGTGCATTATTCCACAGATCTATATAGAACAATTCTCCAATATGTTCTTGAAGTCATGTTGTTGATTCTTGCTGCAATTACAGCTTTGAAGGAGTCAGCTGCAATGTACAGAGCTACAAAGTGCTGGTAGATCAACCAGTTCATGAAGCAGCTTGTGACAGAAGGAGCAATTTATTTTGTACTGTATGTTTCCTTATTAACAGGAGGGTACAAGGGTACTTCTGTTGCACAGGGCAGAGAAGAGAGAGGTGAGTTGAGGATGCTCACCAAGATAGAGACTAAAGTTCTTGTGACCAAGTTTGAGTTAGTTGAGATTGATGAGATCAACCCTTGTAGAGCTTCTTAGAGGCTTGATCTCAAGGGGAAATGAATCTCATTATTAATTACATCATGGCATCTATCACCTTTAAATACATCTAGGAACATGTATGTATTTGTGTACGATGTAACTAGAACAAGGTTGATGATGTCAGAATGACATCATGGAATCAGTCATGCTGCTCCACTTATTTGAAATAGGTGGGATTGGATCTGGATTGATCCAACACAGCCGTTGTGGAGCTAAGAAAGCTCCAGACCAATGACATCATAGCTGAGTCATAAAGACTGCATCTCAATTGTCATGTGGTTGATCCTGAAGTGTAATTAGGATTACACTTTAATTAAGTTTGACTGATGCGTCAGTCAAGCCTTAATACTCAACCTAAGTCTTTAGTAACATGAATAGTGTATTATCACTATGGTCTGCCTGTATTAACAGAGCACAAGACCAGGGTTCGATTCACAGAATATCAACACTCCTCCTCACTAGAATGTTACATACTTTGAGAATATGGAATGAGTTTTAAAGCCTTTATGTTTTCTTAAGACTTGACATTTCTCAGATTATTGATGAAGATATCTGTGAATTGTTTTGTGGTTTTGACATAGAATAGTTCAACTTCTTTGAACTCAATGGCTTCTCGGATGTAGTGATCATCCTTTCTGACATGTTTTGTGTGACCTCCCTGTACAGGATTCAATGCTAAAAACATTGCACCTTGATTATCCATGCATAGATGGATTGGCTTGAGTGGAAAGCCTAGTTCTTCAAATAGAATTCACATCCAAACTATTTGCTTTACCACTTCTGTCATTCCACAGTATTCTGCTTCAGTGGATGAGAATCTAACATGTTTTTGCTGCCTTGAGAGCCATGAGATTATTCCATTTGCAAGGAATATAATATAACCAGTGGTGGATCTTGATATTTCTACATCTCCAGCCCAGTCTGTATCAGAGTATGCTATAAGACCATTTTGAGGACTGTTTGCAGAGTATTTGATGCACAGATTCTTTGTTGAAGAAACATAGCGAACTATCCAGATCATCTTCTGCAAGTGTTCTTCTGTTGGATTTGTGGAGAACTATGACATCTTGATTACTGCAAATGCAATGTCTTGTCTTGTTCTGAGCATTAGGAAAAGAAGTGATCCTATTACAGATCAAAAAAGGCTTTGAATCTTGGGATCAGGTTTTTCCTGTGTCAATGGTATAGGATTATATCCAGAGGGTAAAGGTGTTGTAACTGTTTTGCAGTTCTCTTGACCAAAGCACTTGATAACTTTTTCAGCATAGGATATTTGGTCAAGGACAAGAGTTCACTTGATTCAATCTCTTGTTATCCTCATGGATAGATATTCCTTTGCATCTCCAAGATCTTTACATTCCCATCTCTTCATGAAACATTCTTTCTCTTTGAGGACCAGTGTTTTATTGCTACCCATGAAAAGTGCATCATCAACATATATCACAATGATGATAAAGATCTTTCCTTTCTTCTTTATGTAAACTCCAGTATCAACATACAGTCTTTGATAGCTGAATTTGATAAGATGAGCATGGAGTGCCTTGTTTCATTGGAGCGTGGCTTGCTTTAGTTCATATATGGCTTTATTCAATAGACAGACTTTTGAGAGATTCCTGGGATCTATGAAGCCTTCTGATTGCATCATGTAGATCTCTTCATCGAGATCTCCATACAGAAATGCTGTTTTGACATCTAGCACTGATATTTCCCAATCATGTAGTGCTGCTAGAGCTAGAAGGAACCTGACTGTTTTGAATTGAGTGACAGGTGAAAAGGTGTCTTCATAGTCCACACTGAAGATTTGTGTGAAGCCTTTTGCAACATATCTTGCTTTGACACAGTTGCCTGTTCTGATAGAAAAACCATCTTCCTTTCACTGGTTGATGGTCTGTGGGCAAATCTACAAGCTTTCAGACTTTCCTGTCATGTAGAGATTTCATTTCATCTTCATATACAGTCTGCCATGCATCCTGTTGTTCTTGAGGAAGTTTGGTGATGTATTTGTAATGTATTGGCACTTTCCAATCAGCAGATCCTGTTACTGCTGCTGCCAATAGTCCGTTTATCCAACCTTGTGACATGACTTGTCCATCTTGTCTGAAGTTTGACACTTGTTTGATTGAATGTCGAGCAACTAAGCTAGACATTGATTCATAAAGTTATTCTAGTCCTTCTTGATTGGTTGGTTCTTCCATTTCTTCATCATGAGCTTGTTCTTCTTGAACTTGCTCCTCCTGAATTTGTACATCCTCTTGAATAGGGGTTTGTATCGAAGCCCTTATTCCCTGTCATTCTATCTCAATAGGAGTGAGATCTCCATAAGCAGAGTCTGGTTGAACTCTTCTTTGGGCAATCCTTGTAGATCTTCAAACAGGTTCTTGAGAAGGTCTGAAGGTTTGTTCACATTGTCTTCTTGTAGAATGATATTGACAAGGATATGCTCTGAATCTCACAAGAGATTTGTCTTCAGTTTGCCTTGGTGGCATCCAGTCTCTTTTCCTTATTGAATCAGATTCTTCTGGTTCAGTTACTTCTTGTGGAAGTAGCTTTTGTATCTGTCTACATCTTCTTTTGATGGTGGATGCTTTCTTCCTTGTCTAAAAGAAGAGGGAGGTACAGAGCGATATGAAGGTGGTGGATCTATCTTCTTTGCAGTAGAGACTTTAGAGGGTGTTGGTGATGTTGTCAAAGTGGAAGATATCTCTGGATGATCTCCTGAGGAGTCTTCATCACTAGTACTGTCTTCTAGTGGTGCTTGTGGTTGATTGGGATTCAAATTTGCTCTTGATATTGATAGTGGTACTACCAGATCTCGAGGTTATACCAGTATTTCTCGAGATTCTTGATTTTCTTGATCAATAGGGGTGTCATTCACTATTGTTTCTTCAGCCTCTACTGGAATTGGAATAGGTCCATCTTCTCGGCCTTTGAGACAATGAGGGAACATTGATTCATTGAATATAGCTTGAGTAGAGTCAAAGACTCTCCTCCTGGTTGTTGATCAAAATCTCCAGCCTTTGATGTTTGATATATAACCTATAAAGGTCATTTCTTCAGCTTTGGTGCTGAGTTTGTCTCTTCTTTGTTCTGGAGTGATGTATACAAATGCTTTACAACCAAATACTCAGAAGTAAGAGACATCTGGCTTGTTACCACTTTTGAAGATTTCAATAGGGGTCTTTCAGTTGTGACAACACATTGGTTGTCTGTTATAGATGAAGGTTGCTGTTTCTACTGCATCTTGTCAAAAAGCTTTTGATAAGCATTGATGTCACATAGCTTCTGCTTTTTCCATTATGGTTCTGTTAAATCTCTCTGCTCGACCGTTTTGTTGAGGGGTATGAGGTACAGTTGTTTGATGAGTGATACCCCTGGAAGTGAAGAATGCATGAAGTTTGCCCATGAATTCTCCTCCTCAGTCTGAACAAACAGAGGTGAGCTGTTGACCAGTAAAGGTTTCAGCCCAAGAAACCATGTTTTGAAAGTGTTGTGCAGCAGTGGCTTTGTCTCTGATAAATGCAACAAGCGCAAAACCAGAGTGATCATCTATAAAAGTAAGAACATATCAAGCTCTTGATCTTGGTTCCACAGGGTAAGGACCCATAAGATCTGTGTGTACCAGTTCAAGTGTCTGTGTTGCTCTTTTTGAAGAGTCTGGAAAGGATCTGTTGAACATTTTGCCCATAGCACATCCTTTACAAGGAGGATGAGACATGGGAATGGCACATTGAGGTAGGCCTGTCGGATTTTTAACTCCATGTCTTAAAGTGTTGTTGCTTGTGTGTCCAAAGTGCTGGTGCCATATTTCATATGAGGAGATCTCTTGCAGTGTGGCTGCTTGATGGTTCATTGGTGTGATCTGAGATGACTGAAACCAATGTAACTTAGACTGTGGTGATAAAGCAGACACCTGTATCACAAGTCTACCACACTTATCTCAAATTTTGAATTCTTTTCCTTCAATCTCACATCTGAAGCCATAGTGAGAGTTGGAAGTGAAAGTAGATGCTCTTTTGCTTTTGGAATATACCAGACTTTTTCTAGGATGACTGGAGGTTTACCATCTTGTTGAATGATAACCTTTCCAGGTCCATATCCTATTAAGAATGAATTGTCAGCAGTTTTGGCATACCAAGTTCTGTTGCCGATG
Source organism: Pulveroboletus cf. aberrans (assembly GCA_038094155.1). Taxonomy (NCBI): domain Eukaryota; kingdom Fungi; phylum Basidiomycota; class Agaricomycetes; order Boletales; family Boletaceae; genus Pulveroboletus; species Pulveroboletus cf. aberrans. The sequence continues at coordinate 10,498 of JBBPTO010001579.1, forward strand.
TGGGTGAAGTCATCTATATATGGTGAAAGATGATCAGAACATCTGCTGTCAACAAGCCAATGATCTTGTGCTTGGAAGTCTGTGATTGTCAATACATTTTGCATTGGGTAAGATGTGGCTAGGCCATTCATTCCCATGTTCTTGTCTCTCACAGTATAACAGTCACCATAAGTAGATTGCTCTCCAAGGTTTACATTGTAATCCATTGGATCTCCTATGTCTAGATCATAATGATCATTCTTTGGATAATATTCAAGGGTATCCCAGTTTGGATGGTAATAACCATAGCTGAAAGAACCATAGGGTTTATGATGATCTGCATATCAATGAGGTTGATCTTTCCATGTTACATTTTCTGTTTGATTGGTTAAACCTCCTTGAAATAGAATCTGCTTCCTTTTTCCTTTTTTATCCTTTCTCCTGTTGTGTACTAGAGGTGCTTGTCCTCCTCCTTCTGCTTGATTAGAAGGGTCTCTGCCTTCTGGCAGGTTGTCTCCATGATTAAGTGGGTTAGAATGGGAAAGTACACTTCAGGATAAGAAAGGGCCTACTAATGAGCATAGGCTCTTCTGGAAGCAAGATGATGGATGTATTGGGTGATGCTGCCACTTAAATGGGTGTGGGTGGTGCTATGTATGGAGCATCCCATGCTTGAGATGGTGCATCAGCCATATTCATTCTGGTGTCTTCATTCTGTTCATCATTGAGGGTGGTGCTGAAAGGATTAGGACAGTTTTTCTCTAATGTCAGCTTCTTCTTCAAATTCTGCTTCATCTACCATCCCAACAAAACCCACCAGATTCTTGTCCTTTGCCAGTTTTTTTTCTTTCAGTTTTGATAACCAAAGTGCCTCTGTTGCTTCTTCTTTTAATGTTGAGAGGCACCAGGTCTAAATCCTTTCTTTTGGGCTTGTTGCCCTCCTTTACCTTGGGTGTGCTCACTGGAGCTTTGTTGTGAGCTTTGTCCCATGGTTTGAGATTGCCATTTGTTTTGCTGAGGTGGCCCTCTCTTGAAAGGATTTGTTTGATTTGCAGTTGCACTTGATGATTCTGCAACAACTTTGGCATGTCCTTTTGAAGGACCTTGTATTCCTTGTGCTTTTCTGAGATTTATCTCTGCAAGAACAGCATTGTGGACATGATCTTGGGTAAGATTGCCAATATTGGTAGATTGTGTCAGATTTGACACAAGGTGATTGAGATGTTTTGGTAGTCGAACCATGCAATGCATGGCTCAAGCAGATTCAGCTTGATTGTCTCCAGCCAATTCAAGCTTGTTGAAGAGAGTTTGGATACAATTCATGTTCTTTGTAAACTGTTCAACACTGTCTGTTCTAATCTTGACATTGTCGAGGTCAGTTCGAAGGCTGAACTGTGCTGAAATCCCTGATGCTTGATAAATATTTTGTAGAGCAATCCAAGTATCATGGGTTTTGAAGTTGGCAATGTCATTTGCATCAGCTCCAGTGCCACCAATGACATAGTGGATGTCATAAGTTGAAAGCCTTGCAGCGATGTTGGTGTCTACAGACATGCAAAGGTTGCCATAGACTCTGTCATCAAGCAAACACCAGTTTGCCCTACTTGCTGCAATAGTCCTGACCCAGGTACATGTTCCATCACCAAGTCCCCAAAGGTTGTAAGCCTTAAGAAAGTTCTTTATTCTTTCTCTCCATTCTGGGTAGTTATTGTGACCAGTTAGAACAGGAATATGACCCAAAATAGTATCATCAGTTTGAAGAGTTATAGGATCAGTGGGAAGTTGAGCCATTTTAATTTCGGCTATGAAGAACAATGTTAGTAAAACATTGATCAAAGATGTCATCAAACATGTAATGATCAAAAATAGCCTGAAAGTCTGGTCTTCCATCATTAGATCTTTGATTGGTGTTAGCTGATCTTCCTGGTGTCCTGATTTGATCCATTATATTCATATGTGGTTCATTTTTGGTTAGATCCTGTGTTTCAAGTTCCTGAGTTGCATCATATGGAGAAAGTAGGTGCTTTTCAACTTTTGCAGCAGATTCTTCCTCTGAGGCTAAGCTTTGTTTTTCCAGGCCTTTCTTCTTCTTTTTCACTTTGGTTCTCAATCTTTCCTCATTTCCCATTCCTTTGTTCTTAGTTCTTTATGTCTTATTTGATTCATGGAACTAGAAGTTTTTGTAACTCGATACCATTTTGGTATCAGTCTCGATGATATTGCTTCAAAGTTTACAAAGTGTGTCTTCACAAAGAAGTGCAGGTTTGGCAATACATCATCAGAGAGTATTCCAGGACAAATCAAGATGTTTTGAACAGAACAGGTGACATAAGGAATAGAAAAGACTTGAGGGAAGTAGACACATAATTCAAGAAAGCTTCAGAATGGTTCATCAAAGTTGAAGGAGTATGAAAAGGAAGATGAAAGTGGAAGAGGCCAGTAGATAGAAACATCTGCACAAAAAGGAGAATTGTCTTTAAACCATTCTGAGACACCTACGTTTTTCTTCTCCAATGATTGCAGCTCTTCTTTGCCATAGTCTTCTATAATTTCTTCCAAGATGTCTTTCCAGGGCCTCATCTGCAAAACCTTGGTATATTATCTGGTGTTCTTTGTCAGTACCATAGATAATGTGACGTTGAATAGCCATTAAGCCCTTGAAAGAAGAAAGAGACTGCCAGTGAAGGCGAAGTTTATGGTCCATGATTACCAGCATCATTTCCTGAGAAGGGATTTCCTCAGGATCTCCTGTTATCCTCCAATTGCCTTCTTCTACTTCGAGGTTAGAAGAGATTGTAGAAAAAGCTTATTGTGAGTGGGATTGCAGTGATTTCTCTGAATCACCTCAAACCCAAACCAGTGAGCTTGGATATGACGAGTTTCACAATAAGACTGCACCGGGAATGCCCAACCTGCACCTTCATAAATATCTGCCAGAGGTTCCTCATTATAAGCCCAGCTATTGATCCCTGCTCTGTCCATCAACATTCACTTGGTCTTGACCCATTGGATCTTGACTGGATAAACTAACCTCAGTGTGAGGAAGTTAACCATCTGAGGTTGGATGTATGGATGAGAAAATGAAAAGACCTTTGAACATGGGATCATTAGGTAGTCTCCTCTGTGCCAGACTCCAAAATTGATGTAGTCCAGGTGGAGATGAAGAGGGAGCTCGACCAGGGTCAGAGGAACTTGGTAGCAGATTTTGCCTAGTGAATTGATCCAGTAGACTTGTTGAAGGTAAGGGAGTTGGTTTGGATCTGGCTGGACCCACTCTTCTCCCATCTCCAAGATGTTTTCTTCTTCTACCTCTGCCAGTTGCCATTGTCTCAGATACATTAGATTCTGGAACTCATCGTGATCGGTCTTTATTTGGCCTGAAAGAGCCATATATGGGCACAGATTGAGATCCAAAGGGACTCCATTGTTCTGAAGATGAAGACTTGAAAGGACTGGCACTTGTTTCAGATGGAAGTTGGGAATGTCCAGGCAAAGATGGTGACGTTTGGAGAGAACAGGAAGACAACAAATGTAGGAGTGGAAGTTCAGCATATCGACCTGGTATGAGGTATTGTTGATTGAGGTGGGAGTAGAGTTGTTCTGGGATGATGATGAAGGGGAATTCTGAGTGAGCTATTAAGGGATCCTGAGAGCCCCTTCTTTGGACAATTTGATTATCATTCCCAGTGCAGATATGAGCTTTGCCTCTCAAAAAGTAGTGGTTGCACCAAGTGCAAGGCACCTTCTTTGATATACCTGGATGTACCTCTGTGACATCACTGGTATCAACCACTTGATAAAATGATTCAGTGATGTGTAAATCAAGGGAATCTTCTGGAGATCTCCTTGCAACCAGGATCTTTTTGTTGAATTCACAGCGATGTACTTCTCCTCTTTCTATGAGGATAGTACACCAAGTACAAGGAGCAAAAAGCAAAACTCCAGGAAATACCAAGTCTGAGGAGTGGGTAGCTTTTCCCAAAATGGAAATTAATCTGTGAGTATTGATCAAAGTACCTCTTTGGGCAGCCAGGTCCCAGTTGATAAGCCTTATCTTTAGCTCTTCTGGAAAACCTCTCAAAGATAGGAAGTTCCAGAATCTTCTTGTGTAATCAGGTCCACCAAAAAGGTCTTCTTTAGGAGCAAGTGTCGAAGCAGGTGTTGGTGGAATAGATGATTGTTGCAAAGGAGGTGACTCAAGTCTTGAAAGATCTTGAGGCAACAATCCCAACGACTCTGCTTGTTGTTGTAAGGACTGAGCTTGCTCTGCTAAGACATTTTAAATGGCCTGAACAAGAATAGGAATAGATATTATAGGAGAATGATGCAGATGATGCAATGGATTGGAACTGGAAGTTTGGGATATTGAAG
>JBBPTO010001580.1:0-14846 GCA_038094155.1 Pulveroboletus cf. aberrans
GTAAATACTAAAAGTATAGAATTGAAATGATGCTCAAATAAGTGTCCCAATGACATGTCATCTTAAAATGGGCATAGCTCAATGGCATGACAACCGAATCACATGATCCAAGTGGGGTTAGAAAGCCTAGAGCAGGTACTACCTTCGCTCCTGCAGGTGTTTGGCCTTGTTTGGTCTCTATCACTGGCAATTCACCAATCTCTTCAAAATGCACCAACATTGTTGAGCCACTGTAAATACCAGCTCTTTTTTCATTCTCTGCTCAACAACTCTTAGTTACCATTCATCCACTATAGTTTAGACTACAGTACTGTACCATGTCCTCTGTACCCAACACTCATCTTTGTAGACTCCAAGGCTGAGTTGAAGAAGGTTACCAAGTGTGCCCCACCCTTTTCCTTCCTCTCCTTGATGCTTGCTGGTGCTATGAATTCAGTGCCTTTTCAACAAACCAGAGAGGGTATACAAGGACAGCATCTATCTCCTCCTCTGTGACTGCAACATCCCAGTCATCCAGGTAAATAGGTTCCACCTGGAGGCTGTTCAGCCTCTTTTAAACATGGAGGCCCAGTAAGTATAAATTTCTTTTTTTGGTATTGACATGATTTAGTATTGCAGGCAAGCAGAAGGTGGTACCCCATCAACAAGCTTTCACCCACAAGAAAAGGATGATGTTTAAAAAGTGGCAGCTTGGTTGGGCCAGAAAAGCCAATGGGTGGAGGTCAGTTCAAGGCCAGGGCCTCTTTCAGAGGTACTCCTTTGCTTGAGATCCTGAGGATGAGATTGAGATTAATGTGGTACCCATGAAGGGCCCTCACAACCTCCACTCCCCCCAGTATATGCTCAGCCCCCCCTGATATTCCTACATTTGAGACCCTCTCCATCTTCAAGTCTGACCTTAACAGTGGGTGGCCATATAGCCAAATTGAAGAAGCAGCTTTCCAGGCCAACAATCCAGCCCCTTGGTGCCAGGTTAGAGATTGGGTTGCTGAGATTCCCTCTCCTGTGCCCCCCACTATTTGGCAGCAAGATGCCAACTACTATGCTACCCTCTGCCCCCATCAGATCACCCCCTCTTATGCAGAGAAAGGAGACTTTTGTCTCCTTTATTATCCAACTGCCCAGTGAACCAGAGACAAGTTTGAACTGGCATATCAGTGCATTGAACTTGCTGATCCAGCTGAATTCCCTAACCTCAGATCTCCTTGAGATTATCTCTGGCAGTATGGTATAGAGTCAGATGTGATGTGGCAACTAAAATGCATTAGGGAGTACCTAGTTTTAGCCATGTTACCCAGGGTAGCCAACCCTTATATGGCCTTCAGACATAAGAAGGGGTGGCATTATGAGCTCCAGGAGGGCTATGAATGTGACCTCTTGTTTAGAGATCTTGTAGAATACTTTGAGTAGATCCACTACAATGCAAACTCTCTCTGGTGGCCAGCAGAGTTGATTGGGGAGCCCATCTGGGGTTATGTAGATGACATGTACATACCTATGTACTATTAGTTATGTAATGTCATCTCATTGGTCATATAAAAGTGTGATTCAATTTCTTCAAAACCAATGTTGTTACAGTTAGGGATTAGCACGGGTAAACCCATGGGTATCTGAGCTCATACCTGTATCCGTACCCATGAGAAACCCATACCCACACTGCAGGTATGGATATGGATACAGGTTTGCGCTTGGGTACCTATAGTGCATCTATCTGTGGCTGACCAGGTGTCATCACCATCATCATCAGAGTTGTGTCAGTCTGTGCGTCATCATAGCACTGTCATACACTCAGTTAGTCTTCCCGAACTGGCTCTAAGGCCTCTGGTTTGGCCCAGCTCAGCTCAGGCTCAGGCTCAGGCCCCCACCCACGCCTGTCTGTTCTGTTACCATCACAGGTGCTCATATACAGACCGGAGGGTAAGGGTGGGAGGGGCAGTGACACAAGGACGATGTGGCTGCCACAAAAATGTGGTCACCATGTTGTTGTCACACAGTTGTGTGAGGGTGACGGTGAGGTGAGAGGGGCAGCGACACGGCAACATGGCAATAATGTGGCTGCCACAAAAACGTGGTTGCTGTGTCGTTGTTGCACAACCATGTGAGGGTGACAGCAAGGTGAGAGGATAAGTTGGGCAGCAAGAGGGTGAGAGGGGAAGCAACACAGCAACATGATGACGACATGGCTGCCATGAAAATCTGGTTGCCATGTTATTATCACATCGTCATGCAAGAAAGAGGGTAAGTGTGACAGTGAGGTGAGAAGATGAGATGGGTGGCAGGAGGCCAAGGACGAGATGGTGAGATGGCAAAGGGGGTGGCAACACAGAGGCACAATGACAATGTGGCCACCACACTGTCATCGTGCAGCCATGTGAGTGGGACAGGGAGGGCGAGAGTGAGTGGCAGCAATGTGGCCACAACAACACAATGGCATGGCTACTGTGAAAACATGGTAACCACGTCATCATTGTGCAGTTGTGTAAGGGAGGGGCGGTGGGTGTGATGGTGGAGTGACAGAACAAGGTGGGCTGCAGAAGGGCAACAGCAGGGTTGAAGGGGTAGCAACACCTGAGATAGCAAGGGAGAGGCAGAGGGGGAAGGGGAGATGAGAGGATTAGGTTGGCAGGAGCACGAGATCGAGGGCAAGAGGGTGAAAGGGGGCAACATGGTGACACAGCAACATGACGATGCCATGGCTACTGCATCGTTGTCATGCGGTCATGTGAAGGGGAGGCAGCAAGGGCAAGGTGGGGGGATAAATAGGCATCAGGAGCACAAGAGTGAGAGGGAGATGATGGGTGGCCCAGCAAGAAGGCAGCTTGAGCTGACTGACAGTCGGCTCAAGTTGGTGAAAGTCAAAATATGGTGCTCACTGTATAGCTGAGCCACAGCAACACTACATGTACAGGTATCCATGGGTGTATCCATGGGTAAGGGTCATGGATTGATGGATAGGCAATTCACAACCTGTATCCATACCCACACATATTTATATCCATGACCCACCATGGATATCAAGTATCCATGCAGATCTCTAGTTACAGTCACTTCCACATCTTTTCATCCCTTCTGACACTTTTGACAACACTTAGAATGTTTAACACACTGGAATCAATGCTTCTGAACTCAAAAGCTCAGAAGCTTGGAAGCATTCCAGAACCACAGAAACTCAGAACCTGAAAACTCAGAAGCACTGGAAGCACAACAGTTCAACCAGAACTTTGTATTTCATTATGCAAACCCTTTCCATCTGTACAGTATGTCATGCTATGCATTCCAGACATTCCTAGAACATTCCTATGTCTTCCATGCATCACCCATGACCCTAACATTATTTTATGCCCTTACTCTACACATGTATCATCTTCCATTTTGCCATACCATGCCTCCTCCACACCTGATTCTTATGGTATCCTCATGGACATCTAGATTAGAATATGATAGGTGCAAACATGTAGACTAGTATGTAAAGGACAAGAATGCAGCCACCAGAGGGCAATCTTGTCCTCTTGGTGTTTTCCTCAGCATCTACAGTGTCAACTCATTTTTCCTTCTCCCTTGACTAGTGAAAGTGGCCTAGAGCCTTAAGTGGTTCTGAGTTGTATCAAATGTTGCATTTTGATGTTATATCATCATTACATTTCAGAGATCATTTGATTTCAGAATTAAGTTTGGAATCTAGTTACATGAACTGTTTTAACTTAAATCAAAGTTTACTTCCACAATGGCTTATTATAGTAAAAAGAGGTCATAACATTTTAGCTTTGGCTTTAGAAAGAAAGGTCAAACTAAAAGACAATCTTCTTCTTATCAACAATCCTCAAGTCATGGTACAAAGTGGCATCAGTTGTGTGAGAAGTGATAGATATCAAGATCTCAGATTTCCAGTAAGGCTGGGTATGTATGATACTTTGAATGTACATCAGAATTTCAGAGTCCATCTCCTACCATTTTCAACACACAGAAATGTACAGAGAACACACCCTGGGAGAATTTCATCCAATTTTAATGTGCTTGTATAAACACTATACCTTTTAACAGTATCCCAAAGACTTTTTACTTCTGCAATTCAAATTGAATCTCACTTATGGGTTTTGCTGTGTCTGGTCATCTTACATTAAGTGCCCAGTGTGAATGAAAGGTTCACATGGTGGCATTTAGTTTATGTAAGGCACCTGAACAATCTTTTGTTTTGAATGATTGGTTGTTTATGAAGAACAGAGGGAAAGTGAACAATGAAAAGGTAGATCCATTGGATCATATCAAAACCAAGCATCATTTCCTGGATACTCCATACTGGCAGAATATGCTGGTCAGTGTGAATTCTCAGATTTATCTGATAGAAGAGATAGAAGCAGACTTGATAGAAGGAAGAAGGACAATTTATCTTCCATGGGAGAATTGGGGCACACCATGTGCTCACTTTAACCAAACTCAGCAATAAAGTCTTTCTGATTCATAACATGGATCAGAGCAGAGAAAGGAAGTTGAAGTCATCAGGAAGTTGGAAAAGCATAATCATGGCAGAGTGATTAAGATAGAACCAGACTAGCATTTTGCATGTTTTGATAGAGTGAGATCATTTGATTGATGTCTTTCATTGCATGAGAAGGTCTAATGCAGAGGCAAAAGACACTATATAGAAAATAAAACTGCCCAGTGATTTCTTGAGAAGCAAAGTATTCTGAGAGCATAGATCAGAGTTAATAGGCCATAGAGTGATAATGGGTGGTTTAGAAGGTACCAGAATCAGAAGTGAAGGTTGCATGTGAGGAAGGAAGAACTGTGTTGATGATGGTGTCATTGATTGTAAAAGCTAAGTATCCAAGAACTTTCTGATCTGATTGCTTCCAGAAGTCAATATCTCTGATAGCAATTCAATCCTAGAAGATAATGTTCATTGCTCATAGAATATTGCACCTGTGTTTATGCCTTTGGTTTTGCATATTTCTCCCATGCTTTTTCACATTCATGAATCTTTTAACAGAGTTGTACACCACTGTTCCCTCAAATCAACCAGCAATGACTTCATAAACAAAGTCTCATCCTTCATGAGAATGGTTTTTCTTTAACTGTTTCTAAAGTCTCTTTTGTGATTTATATCCAGGTAAGTTATGTCAAATGTCTGGTCAGATTCTGCATTCCACTGTCTGGCAGTAGGTCCAGGTGGGTTGTGGATGTGGTGAGGGTGATACCATTGTCACAAATTATAGTAGGAGTTGACAATCATTATGAATTCATAAAGTCTTGTGTGGGGGTCTTCAGAACAATAGAAATCATCTGGGTTAGTTGATCTATCAATTAGAGGAAAGAAACCTCATCACAATATCTCTAATCTCTGAAAATGTACATATGCAGATAGAGTGGCATGATAAGTCTTGAAATGGAGAGCCCAACCAGCACTGCTATAGACAAAGAAGAGGGTCTCATCCTTGTACATAAAAAAGCAGGAGAGTATACTCTGATCTGATGTAATGGTCTCCACAGTTCTAATTTCAAAAGGATCAACAATGCAAGGAGAATTAGAGTGTAGTTTATATAGAGGCATATCAGCATTCTCCAGAAGAGGACCTTGATGGAAAATGGTGTGATGAAGTTTCTTCAGTGAAAGGGGCATTGGTTCTTGAAACACTGCTTTCCTGGTAGATCTGTCCTTCAATTATATCATCATTGTAGATGATTCCAATTTCATCCACAATGCATCTTCAAAGCTGTAATTCATCTGGAGAAAAGCAAGATTTGAGAACAGGAGTGGGTATGCAGAAGGAAATCCCTTCTAAGAATTTGTAGAACAATAAGGGAAGTAATCTGGAAGGTGATGAGGAGAATATGTAAGAGAATGTGGAGAAGAAGAAAGGGTCTCAGAATTGGGTGTAATGAATCCTGGTGGTCAAATTTGACAAGAGGATTCAATAAATTGAGTCTTCTTCTAAAGGTGGTTTGGTAGAGTAAAGAGATCCTTTAAAGCCAGAGATGAAATCAGGAACAGGCAGTTCCCAGATGTTTCTTTCTTCTTCTAGGTTGAGAATTCTTTCAACATTAGTTTCCAGTCTTACAACTCTAAAATGTCTTGAACCAGATCTTCCAGTACAGTATTGTTCTTGTTTCAGATGTCATTTATAAAAGGTGCAAGGGAGGTGGTAATGAAACAAGTAGTTCCAGGCAGGATTGCAGCAGTTGTTTTACAAGCAATTAGGCTCCTGAGGACAAGGAGGAGCAGGTAAATATTTCAATACAGATGTAGCAACGTCTCTTCTTGATCAGGAGGGTATTGAAAATACAGAAGCAGGGCAGGATGGATGTGAGAAATGGGATGATGAAAATGAGGATGGTCTCTCTGAAGGTGGTGGTGAATTCAGAGGTGAATCACAAATCTCTTGAGGGATAGATCTAGTTGACACTATAACCAACAAGAAAGTAGAGATTTGATTAGTTTGTTGATTCATGATAAGAGTGAAAGAACCTCAGTGATATAAATAACAATGTTTCCAAATGGAAGTATGTGCCTCCAAAGCTATAAGCAATGGAATGATGTAGCACCATGTGTGCATGGCATTCACCAAGACTAAGAATAGCCTGGAGAATCATGTTCATCCATAGTGTCAAGAGGTAGGTAATAGGAATGTGCACAAAAGATGTCAAGGTAGGGATCATAACATAAAGAGATGCAAAGATCTCTTTGTTTATCCTTCAATCTGTGGACCATCCTGCCAGTCAAGAGACTGATAGAGAGTGGAAGGTTATGCACCCTGGTGAAAGAACTCACCAAGGGTAAACAAAGTGTTGCAAGGTAGGAGGTCTTAGAGCAAGACAGAGAAGAAGAGAACTCAACCTGACTATGTGACTAAGTAGAGTGAATTTCTAGATAACTGGAGAGTGATCATAAGAAAGCTCTCCTTATATATGTATAATACAAAACTTTTTATCTCTGTATGTCTCTATCATATGAGAATAGGTATGAGTTATGAAACATAACTGGAGAACCCAGATTATCAGTAGGATATATGTAGATACTAGCCAATGGCATAAGTATCTCATAAATATGGTAAAACAATGAGTTGATTGATAGTATAATATAACCAATGATCATGTGATCATGATCTAGAATTTGAATTATATAATAAAGAGCAGAAATTGAACGCCCAGTTTTGACAGCACAAAAAGAACACATTGAGAATGCACAATGGCACAGACAACAACACCACAGAGTTGTCAAAGACTGGAAATGAGGATATCAATGAGAAATATCAGTTGCATACCCCAGAGGACCTGTGGAATGTTGTATATGACCCAAGAGGATGCCAAGGCCAGTTAACAGCCCAAGCAGAAGATGTGAGTGCATGAAGCACATCACACATTGAACCAGATGGCACAGGTAAGATGGGGAAGGCTTGACCATTGGAAGATCCTGTGGATGCACCAGATGACAACAAGAGTCATCCATATGTATCCACAGAGCCCTCCAGTCAGCCAATGGGTACAGAAGAACAGAATGGTGAGTTGAAGGGCATGAAAAGGGTCAAGCCAGTCAAAACAAGCATTGAGGAGGCATCAAAGGCATTGAACAAATGCATGTCAATGAATGGTGAATACAATGATGGGGTATGTTGACCCAGAAAGTCAATGAAGCTACCAGACAATGCATGTACATGAAGCAGTGGCATACAAGTTGAGTTGAACATCATACAGGTCAATCCCAGTGGTGAAACCAATGCTGAGCAAAATGAAAGCATCATGCAGACAGGTGTGAATGTGGAAGTCAATGGCAAGGTTAGGAGAATGCCATGAAGCATGCAAGTTAGCATGGAGAGCCCAAAGAAACATTATAATGTGCCAATCAAAGAGGCCAGAGCAAGCAATTGGCAGCATAAGCTAAGGAAGGGCATTAGCACACAGTGAAAATGGATGACAGCAATGATGAAACATGCCAATCCTGGACATTTCACTAGCTTTTTATATTTTGATTGCTTTAACATGCATACATGCCTACTGATGTAGCTATCCAGTGTTTTAAAAGTGAGATTAATAAATTTGAAAACACAGGGATGTAATTTAATAAGTCTGACTTGGAGTGGCACTTTACTTTTGTCTGTTGCTATTGAGATAGATATTTTGAATGAAATATTCAAACCTAAATGTTCCCAATGATTAAAGTAGGATGGCTGATGCATCTTGCAAGTTGTTTCACTTGTGTGTAAGTGATCATTCTGACATATGATGTTAATGAAATATTTTGTTTGAGGGAATTTTTATAGAGGGTAATAGTAAAGTCAAAATTTTAACATTCGATAAGAAAAAGTTCACATTTAAGAGTATTTGTCTGTGGGTGAGAGCATGGATAGTTATAAGCCCAACAATTATAAGAAGATAATCAGAATTACAGTTGATTTTTCCATGATGAATAGCTATCAGAGGGATAAATATTTGCTATTGTCAATCAGATAATATCAGGATGTGAACAAGTTTCCTTTGTTTACAAATGGTTGTCAGTTGCATGGCAGGATTATGAAGACATTTCAGCCACCTTCTCACAGGACAGAGATGAAAATGAAAATAGACTGTGATGTTAGAGGAATGGAAGAAGTGATCTATTCTTAAAAAGATCAAAGGAAGATTCCATGGAAGCTGGTGGATGTAATAGATTAGATTTATGTTAGGATTAGTGGAGGAACCCTCCAAGTGTAGCAAGGGTGGGGGGAAAAAGCCCCAGTTAGAGTTAGGGTTAGTTAGCTATTAGGGTAAGAATTATCTTGTCTCAGATAGGAGGCCCCCTGAGCACAGTGAAGGAGGAGGGTGAAGACTTGCTGAAGGAACAGTTAAGAGTTAGAGTTATTTTTGAAGACTAGTGATGGCTGATTGTCTTGGCTATACCTGACCACATGAGAATAATCCCATGACCATGAGATCACTTTCCACACTCATGAGAAGACTTTCATATCTGGTTGCACTCACCTACTAACTTTGGTAATTTTTTGCTCTACCCATACCCAGTGCCTTTTGAGTCCATTACCCATGGTTTCTAGAGATATGATTGGACACCACTAGATTGCCATATATAGTGGCACTATCACTTATAGTGTCACACCCACCTACCATATTTGGACTGGGTAGGTGAATAGAGAGCAGGCCTTAAAATCTTATATTTAAATATGGCCCACTCTCTCTGCTGCTCACATCTGCAGCTATATAGAAAGATGATGTACATATATCAGTTCACTATAAAAGAGGGGACTTTACTTCCATAGGAATTCCCACACTTTCTCACTCCACTCTCACCATGTTCCAATGCATACCCCTCTTCTGCCCCTCATTTCCTATGCTCTCTGATGTCTCCTGAATAATAAAGGTAACCATGTGTTACGATCGGCCCCTTTCTTTTTCATTTGTTTACCTACACATGGGTATCAGTCTCAACTCAGACGTTCTTTTCTTTTCACCGCTGACTACTATACCTTTACTCATCATCCGACTTCCATCGCATTCTACGCGATTCCACTTGCTTTGTCAGCGGTTCCATCCTGTCTATATAAACTCGCCTCTCTGTACTTGTATCACTAAGCTAGACCTCCCTTTCGTGTACCACAATACACTGGGTCTTGCTCCATCCTCAGTCCCTCACCAGGAATCCTCCTTGCTCTTTGAGACGTCGTAGCGCTCTTGAGGCTACGCTGTTCTAAGGGAAATCTCTTGTTGACCTCGAGACGATCGATCTCCAAGGCAGTCTTCTCTTCGACTCTCGATCGTTGAGACAGAACAAGCAGTAAAAGCCTTGTTCTCCCAGAACCACCACACCTCGTCCTCGTAGAACGCCTTGCTGCGTTCTCCTTGTCCTCGTAGACCCGCCTCGAAGGGCTGCGTCTATCCTTACCCAGGGTAGTCGTAACACCATGTACTACCCCAGCAACCAGCTTGCTGACAGCCAGGTTTGATGGCCTTTGGGCTCTTGTAGCATCCAGCCACACCTGATGCCCTCTGCCATCTTGTCCTTCTCATGGCTGGCAACTCCCAACACTACCGTATTTCAGACTCAAAAGTCAGACAGAGACCTCAGAGAATTGACAATGAAGAAAGCAAGATGTCAGGCCCCTCAAGAACTCCATCTTGAGTAGGAGCATGACCATGTCACTGAGTCAAACAGGGTCTCAATCAGGTAATTGTGGTGGGGAGGTGTTCCAATGGAGCACCTTTAAGTGTTTTTTGACATATTCACAAGTAAGTAACATCTTAAATAGATATTTGTTCATGTTTTGACAAGAAACCAAATAGGTCAGGAAGCACAGCTTCAAGAAGGTCACCACCTTCTTTGAGGCTTTGTATCCTTGTTGCAAGACCTGGAGTGTGATGGAGAAGTTCCACATGGATGGCAGCAAGCACTGGCATATGCTTGTCATATTCAACAAGGCACTGCAGTCAAGAAACACATGGTTGCTCAACATCAGAGCAGTGCACCCCCATATCCAAGTGTAAGTATTTGTTTATATTTGTGCATTTCTCTGCTGACCAATTATAGTATCAAAGATAAGCATGACCTCCACAATAACTGGAGGTACATGCAGAAAGAGAAAGGCATCAGGCACACCAAATCTTACCAGGGTTTCATTCCTAAAAAAGGTGAAGTGAGCATGTCCAGTGGTGGCAAGAACATGTCCAATGCCAAGTCCAGAGAAAGGTAGATGCACATACATGATGCCCCCATCTGCAAAAAGTTTTTCTCATGGCTCAATAAACTGGCATTCAAGGACACCATCATTTATTATAAAGTTGGGTTTTAGATTTTCTATATTGACATATCTAACATCTGATTTCAGATGGAGGCTTACACTGACAAGAAGTGGAAGAAGAAGTGAGCTCCCTATGTCCCCACATACCAGGACTATCCCAGACTCTCAGAAGAGGTGAATGCCTGGAAACAGAATCACTTCTATTCTAGAGAGCAGCCTAAGACCCTGGTTCTATGAGATGCACCCAGGACGGAAAAACCAAATGGGCCAGGCCATTATGTAAGCAAGTCAAGTTTTTAGATTTTCATGTTTCTGACTTAAGTTTTCAGGTTCAGATATCTTGATGTCTGTGCAGTTCAATGCTCAGCAACTCCTGGAGCTGGACAGTGAAGACAAACTCCAGTATATTGTACTGGACAACATCAACATTGATCAGTTCCTCTCCCTTAAGGAGTTCTTCATTGTGCAGAAGGAGTTCAATGTCAATGATAAGTATATAAGAAAGATACATGTGCTTTGGAAGAAGCCATGTATGTGGCTCAACAACAAAAATCTCCTGATGATAATGGTTCATAATATGGAATGAATTAGAGATAACATGGTGATAGTCAATTTCACCAGGCCTCCATGGAAGATACTGCCACTGGCACCCAAGATAGAGGATAAACAGGAGGTGGGCTAGTTTAAAAGGGTGAAGATAGAGAGGGAAGCACTGCAGGCTGGGCCAGTAGAGCCCAGTTGGTATATAGAAGTAGAGATAGAGGAAGTGGAAAATACAAGGCCATGTAGCATATACTTGCAGGATATCTTTGATTTTAGAAACACCTACATTAACAATAGGAATTAATAGAATTTTTTTATAGTCTTTACCTGAGTGATAAAAGAGACTGATCAACTGATCAGGCTAAGACAAGAAGTTGAGTTCATCTCAGCTTTGAATTAGATAGTATTATCTTATCAGATTAGATAATGACATTCTCTGTGGGATGGGTGACAGTGGCCTTTATTGATTGTAGTACAGTGGGGGCTGCCTTCCAACTTCCCCACTCTCAACCATTTTTGGCTGGAGTGGCACATCTGTTAAAAGATAACACAGGTGTCCTAAGGGGAACTCGATGAGAACAGAAATCTCATGTAGAACAAAAGGGTAAAAGTTCCCTTGATTTTGATTTTCAGTATGAATACGAACCATGAAAGTGTGGCCTATTGATCCTTTAGTCCCTCTGAGTTTGAGGCTAGAGGTGCCAGAAAAGTTACCACAGGGATAACTGGCTTGTGGCAGCCAAGCAATCTAGTGATCATAGCTTTTTGATCCTTTTATGTCTTCTCTTCCTATCATACCGAAGCAGAATTTGGTAAGCATTGGATTGTTCACCCACTAATAGGGAATGTGAGCTGGGTTTAGACTGTCATGAGACAGGTTAGTTTTACCCTACTGATGATGCAGTTGTCATGACAGTAATTGGGCATGGTACAGGGGATAATGCAGGGTCTCACGGTCATGTGTCCCTTGACTCAAAAGGGGTATTTAGTATATATGTCATCATGACTGCATTTGTTCTCTAGGTGGTTACATAAGAATGGCTACTCTAAAACACTACACAATCTGGAGCATTACAGAACCACACATGCATTGTCAAATCAGCACGTAAACACACATATTGTGATTGTAATGGCTCTACATACACCTTTGGAATTGGAAGTTCTCCTACATCCTTAACCTCTCCAGAAGTTTCACCGCCACCATCTTTATCTTTCTGTTTGCCTTTGGGTTTGGTGATCTTACTCTGTGTGGCATGTAAAGTGTGCTGATCGGCATCATCAGCATCCTCTTCTTCTTCGTCTTTGTCATCATCAGGTTCAACCCTCTGATTGGCTAGCACTTTATTGATGTTATCCAGATAAGAATCATGATTCACGTCTTCCATGTCACAATGAGTTTCTCTGTCGGCATCCATACTGATCACACCACGTGGTCATGGTACAATGAATTTACCGATATTCTTATCTAGACACTCCTTCTGTTTAGCCAGATTCCACATCTGGAGCTCTTCTTCTAGCTTCTCTGTGTCATTCTTGGGCCATTTCACCATAATAGGGAATATATCACCAATACCAGCTTGTTGATCCATCGGAACATCGATGGGAGGGAATTGAGGGGTCAGAAGCACAGGATGTGCCATAATAAACAGATAAATCAGTGATTCGGAAACATTCTTTGCCTCCTTATAACTGCCGATGAGCGCTCTGCCTTCTGTCAGATAATGACTAGGAAACAATACTGTTTCCACCATCCTATGACAATGGTTGAAATAAAACCTCTGGTATCTATTGCCTTTATTGGTGAACTTGTAGATTCCAGAGCTGTGGTATTTCACTTTGTTGTATTTGCTATCAAACATAAAATAGCCTTTCATAAGTTCTTGTTGCCATGTTCGATTGAAATGAGCACGTGGTGTCCCCCAATTCTCCCATGGAAGGTAACAAGTCCTCCTTCCTTCAACGGATTCAGCCTCTATTTCTTCTGCTCAATAGATCCAAGAATCGACCCTGATGGGCACATTCTGCCAATAAGGGATATCAAGAAAATGATGTTTCATCCTGATCTGATCCTTCGCATCCACTTTGTCATCAGTTGTTGTACCCCTGTTCTTCATGAATAACCAATCGTTCAAAACAAACTCCTGTTTGGGTAGTTTCTTCGAACTGAATGCCACAACATGCACTTTCCATTTGCATTGTGCATGTTACGATTTATCCCAGACTACACTTTTCCCTGACGCTTACCGCTTACATACACATGGGTATAAGTCCCAACTTGGACGTTCTTTTCTTTTCATCGCTGACTATGATACCATAACTCACCGTCCGTTCCCTTCGCACTTCACGTGCCTCTTGTCACTTGCTCAGTCAGCGATTTCTTCCACTATATTCTTTCTCATTCCATGCCTACCCTGAACTTCCATACGTATATAAACCCACGTCGTCGCACCTATGCTCCTCAGTCTAGTCTTACTGTTTCTTACCTTGTCCTCTCGTCACTGCTGGAATACATCATTGTTCACACTCCACGATACAGGCCTAAGGGTAGCCTTAATACCTTCTTACTCTTCGTCGACAACCCCTAATCGGGAAGTCTCCCTCGTCGACCTCTTCCCAAGGTCTCCTTGTCACGACCGCTCATGCGGGAGTTACCACCATTAACTCGGTAGTCCTTGTTATCTGTCTTCAATTGTAGGCAGATCCCCTTGTCCACTGTTAACTCGGAAGTCCCCTGGCAACCGTTAACCTGGTAGCAACCCTTGTTGCTGAACCTCACTAGTAGGTAGGCTCCTTGTAGACGTCTTGCAATCGTCAAGCTCCATCATCACCTGTCCACGGTTAAGACCACAGTCCCAACGGTTCTACGCCCGCCCATCCCCAGGTCAGCCGTAACAGTGCACTCAAAGTAAGATAATTTGAAATGGCAAACCCTGTGAGCATGATATGATTCAAGTTTCGGAAATAAGGTGTGTTAGGGATGCTATTGTGAGGAATCGTGTTTATGCAAGCACTTCAAAACTGGATGAAGTTTTTCCATGGTGTATCACGTGTCTGTCAGGATGCTAAACTCCTCCGGGGCTTCGTCCGACGGAGGTCCGAGGTGGATCGGTCAACTCCGGGGCGAAAGGACACTGGATGGGCTGGAGGTCCGATGGGGATGAGACGGAGCGAGATGTGGAGGTGACGAAGGCGGAACGGGGCAGAGATGAGGGGTTATGGGGGTGAGGACTTAGCGCAGGACTTATGTGTCGCGCCCTTGCCTACTGTTGGGTCCTCATTTCAGAGATGGGAAGGAGAAGTGAAGAGGATAGAGGAAGGAAGGAAACTTCGTCGGGATCGGACGGAGTTCAGAGGAAGGAGAACATCATTGAGTGACTTCAATAAAGAGGTCAAGCAACATTAAGTAACGTGAATATTCGAACTAAGGAATACATGCGGAGGTCTCGGGTTTATATACAGAGGTATCGGATCAGAGTCCAGAACGGAGAATGGAGGAACCATATGTAAAGGTACAAGAATGATCGGAGATCATAGGGTACCGAGGGTGATGTACATAGGATATACGAATGAAATGTAGCACAG
>JBBPTO010001581.1:0-14830 GCA_038094155.1 Pulveroboletus cf. aberrans
CCCTCAAGTGTTCTCTTATGCATATAAATCCCACAATCAGACCTCTGTCTCTCAAGCTAGACTTACCTTTTTACCTTGTACCATGCATGCTCTGTTTCCTTTGGCAATATATATACTCAGGTCACCTAGCCCATCCCTCATTCCCTTGAGCCTTGGCTCTCTAAGATGTTGTTGTACCCTCAAGACAACACTGTACAACATCAAACCTTGAAAGCCTGGACACAGTCATGATTCTTGCTGAATGTAGAAATCCTCATATTCTCCTCATACCTTTGAACTCTCATCCCTCATTGAGTGCCTTGCCATGCTTACCCCTAGAACCCCTTGTCTAGACACCACCAGTTTCTTTCCTTGAAATTCCCCTTGTTGGACAAATTCCTTGTTCTTCCCTTGAACCCTTGACTCTAGCCTTTAATGCCTACACTTGTCCTTATCCAGGCCAAGTGTAACAGAGCTCAGCAGCATCAGAGGCAAAGTCCAGTCTCTGCTCAAGGATCAGGTCTGCCATCAGATGGGAGCAGGACAGAATGAGAGACTAGGGTAAGGGATGGAGCAAAAAGGAATGGGGCCAGAATGAGTGGTGGCCTAGTCAAGTTGTGGTGGTAATGGTATGAGAAAGAGGAGTCATGCTGCTTATGTTGCTGGTCCAAATACATTACACTATGTTATTACTTATGCTTCATTGAGTCAGTTTTGCACATATGTAATCCTATACCAACAAGCATCAGGCTGAAACCAAGTCCTAAAATATATATTGGTTTAGAATGGAACAACTTTTTTCATGATGTACCACATGCCCATCCCATGTAATTACTAGCAGTAGCCAAAGTCCTGAGGAAATGTGCCAATTGCAGGAGTTGACAAAGATGGAATATTGTTGTAAGCATTCACTATTATTGCAAAGCTGAAAAGTGTTGCAGCAGTCAAAGATACTTCCATGTTCAAGGTTTCCATCTGTTGGCTCATTCCAATATTGCCACTGTTCTGTTCAGCCTCACCAGCAGCATTACTCAATTCATCTCCTGGTGTCTGAATGACATGTTGTTAAAAATATAACTCCTCTGAGGTCCTCTGACTTACTCCAGACCTGTTCTGCCACAACTCCAAGGCTTCTCCTACAAAGTACAACTCCTGACTCCAGAGTTACTTGAAGGTGACTACCACACTTAGTAATGTCCTTTTTCCTCTTCAGACCTCATATTTCCTATTCTGGACATTATGTCAGAATTACATTGGAGTTCATGTGCTCTGATCTCCATCACTATTTAGTCAGTCTGCTTTCATCATTCCTTCCTCAGTTGTTCTGCCACCACTGTGCAACAGCTGAGTCTGGGTATTGCTACCCCACCATAGACTTTGACACATGTCCCCCAATCTTGATCAGTTGAACAATTTGTATCAGGCTGCCCTCAGTCTCTGCCCTTTTAGTCATCTGAATCACCCGTTCATGCTGCTAGAGCTCTTCGAGTTCAATTTAACAGGAAAATAATGAACTTGATAAGAGGGTAAGAGGCACCTATTCCATGTACTAGATAGTGCTCATCACCACTGCAAATTCCAAGTTGGTCCAGCCAACAGAGATTGATCAGAGGCTGGATGTGACCTTGAAAGAGATATTCCATCTGTATTCACTATTCCACAAGGACCTTCACATTCCTTCTTACACCTGGTTTGATTCCCTTGGTGATGCCACTCAACAAGAGAAGGCAATTCTAATCCTGGAGGCCATAGTATGTACAACTCACTGCCAATAAAGATCCAAAACTGTCAATATAGTTAATGAATCTCAACCACTTATGAAACTGCTATAAATCTTTGAGAAATAGCATCGACTTGGATAAATCATCTTCGATGTATGAAAACATAATCCGACTCACACCAGGTAGCCACCCCAACAAATCGACTTGGCTGAATGACCTCGACCACTCGTTGATGGCCCTCCATTAATGCCTCGGAGACGTGGGCCCAGAGTGACCCGTTGCAATAAGAGTGGAAGCAGTTTGGCTTACACCTGGTGGCCATCCATGCAAGCATCACCAGCTAAACGATCTTGGCCATTCATTGCTGACTCACTACGGATGCTTCGGGGACAACACTGACCTCGAGCAAGCAATTTCGACCCAATCAAGCTGACAACCGATGAACATCCAGATAGACATACACACTCAAAATAACCTCAGTCGTTCCCTGTTCATTCGCTACGAGCGCTTCGCAGGCATTTCGAAACGATTACACCCTGCGGCGACGATCAACATTCGATGGTCATCCAGACAAACCAACGCGTCTAAGTAGTCTCGGCTGATAATTCTGATCCACTGTGCAGCAGACACTTCGGAGACAGACCTGGGAAAATCAATTTCGAAACTGTACACCAGATTATCATCTAGAGAGACCTACCGTTTGGAGATGCCGTCGCCTTCCAAAAGACAGTTACAAACCTCGAAGATGCGCCTACGGGAGATTAGGTTGCTGTCGTGGTCGCCCAATATTGTGCATCGAACCAGATCTGACATTCGTGGGTATGACGCCCTCTCATTCCATGGATGCCCTATTTTCGTAACGATTTGGTGGGCTTCGAAAAGGAGATTAGAGCAATGAAAGTTTCCAAAGCCCAGAAGAGCAACATTTTTGCTGGTGGTCTCGCTGGTAGGATTCCAAATTTTTAATACCACACCGTCAACTGAGCCGCCCATAAAACTTTTCACGGGCCTTTACAGTGCGCCGAACCTCCTCCTCCTTGAGTTTAGTTTCCAGCCCGGTCCACACGCCACGGGCATATGTTTCTGCATGCTGCGACGTTTGGTAGGGTCAACCATGAAAGGATGGGAAGATCGACGCCAACCTTGATGAAGCCTCTTATTTGATCCACAGTAGACACCTCTGGGCCAACCAGTCTGAACGTTTGGAGGACAGGTTTTCCTCCTGGAAACGCATACATCACATACATTCGCAACGGCACGGATGCTTCTTCTTGCAGCGTCGCGTCTAGAAAGTGCACATTTGACAGCTAGTTCAAGTCGGTACGCGAATCAACGCGTGAATAATACTTTCTCAACCAGACAAGGGACGGGGATGAAAAAACGTACGACGTTGAGTGTGACGCACACCGGCCACGATCCCCTCTCGCTCAACACCTCTCCCTCGTCCCAATAGTCCGTGAGCTCGAAGTCGGTCGCCCCGCTCAACTCCTTAGTCCCAAGGCCACCTTTATCATCAACTTCCTCATCGAGATCCAGGTTCATTCCGACGTCGCCCTGGGCTGCACGCCTCAGTGGGGCCCGGTACTCCACTCCTTTCGTACGCGGGACCTTGGTGTCCCAAAGTGCAGCTCGACAACCAAGCATGAGACAATCGACGACATTGCCTCCGTCCGAGAACACGACCGCATCGAGTTTCAGAGCCCAGGCTCTCTTGCCCGGCACGATCAGCAAATTTTTCGGGCGAAGCGACGGATGGGAGAGCACGCTCTCCAAAAGGGTGGTCAGGTCGGACTGCAGGTCATCCAGCGCGTTCGAGGTCAAGGAAGGATATGCTGCGGGAGAGCTGGGCAAAGAAATATCAAAAACCCATGGGAGTGAAGATGTGACGCACCACGAAACGGTACACACGACCTTGCCTCCCTCGTCTCCTTCGTTCACCCCAGCCACTTCGAGCTTCACCCCAACAACCACTTCCGTTCCACCCCCCATCCCAACAGCCTCTTGTAGGTGTCCACCTCGTCCCGGACAGCCAATGCACACTTTGGCGCTCCCGTTTGCGAGGGGGACGACCCCCGTCTCGAGCGCGATGGGTCTGTAATCCGTAAGCGAGCGACCATCAATACGTAGCGGCAGATCAGAGTGTAGCGAGGATTGGATAAATGATTTTTCGGCTTTCGACAAGGAGATCATGGATGTATATGATGAGTGAGTTCTGAGTCCGAATCGGTAGTGTACGGCCTTTCACGTTCGGTCCAATACAAGGGAGTCCAAGCGTGATTGCTCTGAATCGATCAGTCTTAGCCGCGCAGCCCGGGTGTGATATGGAGCATGGCAACCAAAATACTATGATGTTGCTCCGACTTTTTGAGCTGCACTTTGCACGGTGGTGACCGAACACGCTTCAAGGCAGCTGAGTCGTAGTCCACGTTCACGTATCGTCCACACCACTACCTAGATCGAGGTCCCTCAGAATGAACACCGCTTCCTCTACCCGCATCTCCAACACGTTCAACATCTCCCGTTTCCGCTCCCACTCGCCTAATATCTCCCGCTCCATGCGCGTCAACAGATTCGCGTCCTCGGCGACGTCCGTCCGCTCCCGTTTCGCCAGGACGGCCTTGACGTTTGGTTCTTCTTGCTCCGCCTGCCGACGTACCCCAATGTTGAAGAGCGTCTTGTAAAGACTTGCGAGAATGGTCGTGTACGCTTTCGTCAGATCGACGTGCCTGCAAAAACGAGGCATTGAAGATACGAATGGTCACCATCTTTCAGGACCGCCCACCAGAGATAGAACGTCCGCGTTGGATTACGATCCGCGCTCCTCGGTACTTCCTGCGTCGATATTAAAAAGTCGGAAGAGAGCGCAGACAACAGCGGTCGAACGTCCTTGTTGGCCATCATCGCCACTTTGGCTATCTACGGCCAACACAGGATCAAGGGGTTCTCGTTCCCGATCGATAAAGATCACTCACGTGTTTCTCGTCCATCTTCCCAACATCTAACAACAGCCTCACGACCCTAAGACCATCTTCCCCATGTCGCTCCCTCGTCACTGCTTCTAGTACACGCCTCCTCATCCGCTTCCCGATGGTATCAAACTCGACGTTGATTTTATTAGCGCCCAGACTAACGTAGGAGGCCGCTTTTCCTGCTGGCGTTGGGTTGTCCGCAGACGCCAAGAGACCGAGGTATTCTTTTATGAGTGAGGATGTCGACGGTTTTTTAGAAGAGGTCGCAAGCCCGGCGCCTAAGTCCTCGTCATCCGATATATGCATTCCGATAGCAGCAATAGAAGTAGGGTCTTTTGAGAGTGGAAGAAATGAGATGTCGATTGTTTGGAAATAGGAATAGCGTACCCGAGCGCGTCTCAGAAACTGATTTCTGCTTTGATTCGGTTGCTTTGAGGGTAGCCTTGATGATGACAGCGGCACCATGGTTGAATCTTTCTTGGACAGCACCCTCGATGAGCTACGTCTACTTCATCAATGTGATGATCAGAAGAATATGGGTTGCGAGACCATACCTTGTTGCGGATGTGGATGTTGAACTTGTCAAAGTTTACCCGAAAATATACATCATCCTGGGGACCTTGAGAATTCTTTCTTTTTTGGAAGACAACAAAACCCTTACGTCCACCTCGTCTTCTACCACCTTGTTTTTCTGTGACAACAGTCAGGCAACAAACGACCCCGATTGTCATGGACACCCCCACCTTGGACAAGCGCCCGGTCTGCTGTTCCTTGGTCCTCCGTTTCTAGACTGACCGATCAATCCTTTTCAGAAATTGTGACAACATCCTGGAATACGCGTACCACTCCGACTTTTTCCGCTTCTTCTTCTTCCCTCCTAAGCCTCGTTTCGGCGGTCACCTTGGCTTCCCGAAGCTCCCTGGCGGTCGGAAAACCACTGATCTTCTCCTTTTCTTCAGCCTCATACTTGATCCTCTTGTCTCGCGGTGAATTGTGCGAGAGGACGGTGGACGGTTTGAGATACGATTCCGACACGAGCTTGTACAAGGACTGCGAACACATGCTAGAGCCTGTACGAACACGCATGGGACCTTCAGAACCGTGTCGGTGGAACAGGGGACGGAAGAACGCACTCTTGGGGTTGCATCGAGACAGTCGCAAGATGATATCTGGCGGCCGAAGCTTTCCGTGATCCAACACCGTCTGCACGATCTGCGCGCCCTGACGGCATGCGAGAGAAAAAAAGGTCACGACCATCGCTCAGCTTTGATGAGATGACAGAGGGAGACGCACCGGATGACCGAAAAGATCCTCTGCCAGCCAGACGTACAGCCCGAACCTGAGGCGCAATAGACATTGGAGGGTGTTGAACTCGAGCATTTCGCCTTCGTCTTCCGTGCGGGCATGCCAGAGAACGTTGTGCTGTACGAGCACGATGATCGATGCGCGCACGGTCCGCGGCTTCAGCTTGGTGAAACGGATGAGTTGTTGGAGCGATAGTCGGCCTCGAGTCAACAGCGCGGACGCGACTTTCTGAAATGGAGATGAGAAACCGTTGAGCGGTGCTCTGCTGCATACCCTTACCGCCGTGAGGGACCCAAAGTGTGTGTCTATGATCTGAGTGCACAGACGACAGGTGTCTGCGTCGGCCATACGGAGCAAGACAACAACTGCGATGGAGCTGGGCTCACAGTCAACCGGGAAAGTGCTTGTTAACGGCGCGTTCAGTAGCGTTAGGATGACATGAAACGGCGAGGAGGCGGAGATTACGTCGACGATTAGACTCTTTTTCGACTCATGGGCTAGCTTATTTCGATACCCGGCAATCGCCGATCGAGCGAAAAGATGGATTGTCCACGGAGGCGCACAAGCAGCAAGTACGTATGTACGCGAACATGCCTTTATTTTTCAGTGGAGCTATTCTCATACAAGCTCATCATGGTAAAGCAAATACCAAATTCTTCATTTGCGCTGTAAAAGTCAGTCACGGATACAACACAAAGGAAAAATGCAGCTGGAGTGTGATACACAATGCGCGGAGACCAATCATGATGAAAGTACTTGACCTTATTTGTGGATGCTTGATAAATGCGAGTGTACTGGGCGAGAGATGGGAAATACGCAGGAGAAAATGATAAGTTAACGTGCACCAGTGCCGTGCAGGGGCAGGCATGGCGAGGCAGTGGACGAAGCCGCTGATCAAAGTGGGCCATCACATCATAGGACGCGTGGTCGTTTTGAGCCTACAAAGTTGGTTAGTAGACCATATGCACAGAACTATCGCACGCAACATACCCGGCGAACTCTGAGGATCTGCTACATTTACTTCCTCATCGAGATCCACTTCGTCGAAGCCTCGTTTCGATGACCCTTTGCTCGAGAGCGTGGCAGAGCTTTCATTTGATGCAGCGTCGGGCTCTACCCAGTCCTCCTCGTCCTCCCCTTCGGCATCTGCGTCATCCCATTCATCCCAACCCTCCTCGTTTTGCAGAACGGCTTCGATACCACTTTCCTGTCCACTCTGTTCAGTGTTAAATGATTGGTCAAATTCAGCATCTAAGTCGTCCCTGTGAGTGCAAGTAAGATAAGAAAACCTTGAAGATCATACCAGCTTCACGTTCCAACAGAGAAACAAGATTGGATTCAGATGCGTCGACTTCTGAGAACAGTCTCGCCTGTGCGGCACTCGTTTCATCATTGCTTGATGCATCCACAGCTGGTATCCCATCAGACAAAGGTTTTGCATTGCATGCGAAGCCTACTTACCCTGGACCTCATCTGTGGATGCGCTGGTTGCAAGTTTTTCGTTCATCGGAACCGTAACTTCTTCTTTGGCTAGAAATCGACTTATTTGTAATATGAAAGAAAGGCGAAGTATAGACACACCTGTTGGTTCGCTAGCGGCTTTATCGTCAGCAAACTGATCTGATTCAGGTTCAAGAACGGCACGGGAGGGGACCGGAGTGGACCCCGAGTTGTCCTCTTCATCCTCATCAGAGCCAGGGAGAACAACCTGGGTCTCGTCCACTGCCGTTGACGTGTCTTGCTCCCTTTCTTCCTCATAATGTTGAGGCTCGCCGTATTGAACAGGAGAGGCACCACCAGCTCGCTCCGGGAGATCCTCACCATATCGTTCGTCGTACTCCTCCGGTTGAACATAATCTAGATATTCAGTTTGTTCGCCTCCATATTCCAGCCCATGCCCAGTGATTGTGGCACCAGCATCGGTATCTTCTCCTGCTGCTTCATGGATCTGGCAAGCGTCCAAACTCTCGGACTTGGCAGCTTCGTCTTCGTCGCCAGCATTGATACCTTCATAATCGTCCTCATCTTCAAGAGCGTGGCTTGCTTCCCCGGTAACCCCGTGATACTCGACCGCAGGTTCTTCAACGACCGTAGTTTCGTTTGATTCGTAGTCCCCTGCTGGCGTTACCTCAGCTAATCCAGTGCGAACTCCGGGTTCCTCGACGGGCTGTTCGCCTGCTTCTGTGGCACGTGGGACTTCCGAACCTTTCAAGACGACCGCGGCGTGCGCGGAGGGGGGGTCGGTCGCTTGCTCTTGTTGGGGCTCGGGATGTTCTTCACTTGGGTCATAGTGTTCGTGATGTTCTATTAACTGCGTGTAAGCCATCAGCCGGTGATGACCAAAGGTAAGACGAACCTTCACCATGTTCTCCTTCGCCAGTTTCAGCGGCCACGTTTAGCCGTTGGATTTGCTCTTGCACCTCGTAATATCGGATGATAAACCGTGGGATGCTGGCACGAAGGAGAAGTCGAAGAGGTCCTACAAAGTTAGATCCATCGTGTAAAATGTTGAGATCGTGTAAACTAATTTCACGCGAGTGTATGTTGTCCTTGTATGAGTCAGACAAAGGTAGTGTTCCAGTTGAAGTATGACCAACCTCTGAAATTGCCAACTGAAGATCGTACGCGTCGAGCACGAGTTCGCCTTCGAAGCCGTGGGGAACGCGAGAAAGTAGTCCCTCATTTTGACGCAACGCCTCAAAGACACTGCTGAGGGGTTCGTAGTATAGCGTCGGTCGATTCTCAAGAAGTAGCGAGTATACTTTCCGGTCGCTGTAAGTTTCCTCCGTAACTTCGCCCTCCACTCCAGGTTGATTGAACAACGTGAATTCTGGCGGGGAGAGATTGGAAATGGATAGCAAAACAGCGGGAGGAGGATCGATGTAGACACCGTCCGAAATATGAAGGGGATCAACGGTCTCCCCTTCCGTTACTGGTGGCTGTTCTACAGCCTTTTCGACTTCAGCCCGAGGGTCACTTTGGTAAGTATCCTGGGCGCCCGTCAGCGGTGCTGACTCAGCCGTCGGTGGCTCCGAGTTTCCGTATTGAGCCACCTCTGAGCCTGCGGGTTGCTCCTGAACGACAGGTGGAGCACGAGGTTCCGGCTCTTCAGCATCCGCAGGAGCTGAGGTCCCGGGCGTCTGACCGATGACCTGGGCTGTGTCACCTAGCTGCTCGTGGGACTCACTGGTAGCAAAGATGCTTCTTCCGGTACTGTCAGCAGGATGGGTCAAGTCGGGAGCGGCCACCGAGGGAACACTTTGTTCCACGTGGGTGTCAGCCGCCGGTTGGTCTGGGGGTGCAACATCCACCTGCGCCTCCGACTTGTTAGCCACCTCAGCATGGGGGTCGTGGTCCAAAAATGTAGGCGACGTTGGCTTTGGATGTTCTGATTCAATCGGGACGGGAACGGAAGGCTGTAGTGGTTGAGGAGGGACGAGAGGAGAAGGCGCATGCGATGCGTCGTAAACTTCAATGTCTAGCAGGTCGTCCTCGTGAGAATGGGGGTAGTCAGCGGTCTCGTCGGCCATTTCGTATTCTGCATTATCGCCGAGGTACTCTTCCATGTCTACCTCTACGCTGGCGTGCTCCGCGTAGGTAGAGGCGGCGAGGTGGTCATCGTGGTCCATCAACGCTTCTGCGAAAAATTCTGCAGCGTTCGTGATGTGCATTGGAACGTCTGGGTCTGAAGAAAAGTCAAGCATCTGAGCATCGTATGCATCGATCGACGGCGTGGCCGACATGGCGGGAAGAGCTGCACAAAGTCGGGGAAAGAAGAGCGATCGGCATTTCCCTTTCATTTCTTCCGGCCTTAGGGCAAGCCGTAATTGGTCCGTGCAGGTCACGTGTTATGGGTTATCGACGACGACGATGGCTGCCGATGCCGCGGACGTTGAGTTTCTCGTGCGGCGGTCCATGTTCAAGGGCTACCAGCTCTTCTCCCTCCTCACACCGCCCGCTTACGCTGCATTTGTGCTCGCCCGCAAAGGCCGCGCCCAGCTCAGCGTAAACCGTTTCCTGCGTGCAACCTGGGTGGGAGGAGCGGTCGGTGAGTTTCCGACTCGTCCCGTTCCTCTCTATCCTCATCCCGGTCCAGGATGCGCGGCTGGTGCAGCATTTGAATACGTCCGATCTGCCAACTCCAGCGAGATCACCGTAAGAAACCGGCACA
The DNA here is from genome assembly GCA_038094155.1 of Pulveroboletus cf. aberrans. NCBI lineage: Eukaryota > Fungi > Basidiomycota > Agaricomycetes > Boletales > Boletaceae > Pulveroboletus > Pulveroboletus cf. aberrans. The sequence goes on from JBBPTO010001581.1 coordinate 10,146, forward strand.
TTCGTACCGCCTACGACGTATGCTTTCATGCACGTCTCGTCTCCCGTGCGCTCATCAGTCCATAGACCGCGTCGCTGCGACAAGATGACCATTCCACCATTGGCGCCTTGCTGTTGTCCGTCCTCACGCCTGCCCTGCTTTGGAAGAGGGCAAGTATAATAAACTGTGAGCAGCCAACTTGCACAAGACGTGACGACCTCACGCTCTGTTCAAGTGGTGTTGGGCGGTGCTGGTATCGGTTCGTCCATCGGCGTCCTCACACATTACGGTCGAACCGTGACGGGAGACCCACCACCACCAACTCAAATCCCTCAGGTCACCGTTGCTCCGACATGACCGGATTTTACAATAGTCGTCCACTTCCGTGATACACGCAATTTTATTTCATCCAAAGCTCTCACTGTTAAGGCGACCGGATTATACACTCTAACCCCTTGCTACGTCTTTAAATCTGCCGTCCACTACCGGGTGAATCACCAGCAAATCCTCCTCGTAGGTCTTCTCGTGCCCGTTCTCGCCATTCACCCCGCCCCCTCGACGAATCTTCTTTCCGTTATAGCAATCAACCTCACTCATGTGCTCCCGCGCCGCCGTCTTGATATGATCGTGATAGTGCACGCGTGGACGCAGCTTGTGCAGCGCGTCCACGGCCGCGTGCTGCCATCTCTGAGTAAACCTGGGCCAAAGATCGCGCTTGCGCGCGTGCCGCTTTCGATGGTCCAGCTCCCGCTCGACCACGTCCGTCGTCTCCGAGTGGAGATGATCCGTATCCTGTTTCTTTTCACGCAGACGGGCCATCCTGTTGACGTAATGCGATCCTGCAGACGCCATCGTGAATATGTGCACCGTCTCGTCCCATACATCCACGCCCACCGAGCAAGTACTTCCTAACGAGACTGCTTAGCAGTTGCCCATTCTCGTCGTCGACAAGATACCGATGGCCAAGGAGGGCTGTGTACCCGTCGTGCCCAGTAGCCAGGTACCCTCTTGTCACGATCTTGTATGTCCGCCCGTTCTTCTCCCTCTTGACAAAGTTGCCATCGATGAGGACGGGCGTCCCTGCACCAGAGCTGGTACCAGGACGTTCCGACGGGGTAGGAAGCACCTCCTGCAGGAGCCAGACACCAAGTACACGCTGACCGGCTGGACGACGAGAATCCCAAGAAACGCGGAAGCCCGACACAATTGGGAATCGTCTGAAATTGCTTATCATTTGGATCCAACGACAACATGGGACAACCACTTGCCCTTCTTGTGCGGGATATTTGGATAACCCTTCTTCGAGCGCATCCCAGAGGGATTCTCCGTCTAGCTCCAGCACGACGGTGGGATCGTCGAACGGTAGAATCTCCATAATATTTCCGAGGGTGATCATACCTTTAATGATTTCAGCGAGCATCATAATCAAGATAGATGTATACCTGGAGGATACACCGAGTCACCTCGCAGCGTTCCACCACATATAAGGACCCCGTCAGAGCCACTGCCACATTTCACATTCAACGCATCGTCGTAGGCGTGCCTCACCACGTCTGCGAACCAATTTCCTGCCGCAGTCTACGTGGGAGGCGATATAACCTGTCTTCCCATCCAAATAAATCTCCGTACCTCGCTCGTACGCACAAATTGTGACCTCAAGTCCAATTCTACCTCGGTGACGCATACGGGCGCTTTCAACGACTCAGACACTGAGGACAGCACATCCTGAAGGATTCGCTGCAGACCCTTTGAAGATGGCATACCAGGCCGGACCTCGTGACGTTTACCTGAGAACCAGTGTCATCTGACCACTTGACCTAGAAATGAGAACGCACCATGAACAGCTTTGATCACCTTCTTCCTGATGCTTCCAGGTGGGGTATCCTCGAGCTCTAGGGTCAATTCACTCAGTTCTTTAAAGTCCGTTCCACTCTTGACAATCAGAATGTCACCCTTGTCCCCCTCAACTCCGATACTCGGATCCGACACATCGTATCCCTCCCAGCTGGTCACGCCCCTCGATATGAAGTAGAGGTGGTCGTGGCCGCCCAGGATGATGTCTACGCCATGTTCTCCAACTATGGAATGGGTATTCTGAGCAGAAGGAGACGAAGCGAATAAATCTTTAGCTAGCTGTATGTCCTGGTATAGAAAGGGTGAGCGAAAAATAGTCTTGTTTTAGCGGTCGTGGAGTTACATTAGGGACCCTACGGTGCGCATGAGCCACACGTTCGAGCATGCCAAAGATAGAGCCTTACCGAGCGTGCGTGAGTGCAATTACGAGGTCACATTGATGCTCCTCGCGCAATCGTCGTGACAGTTCTCTCCCAGTCTCTGCCATGTCCTTGAACTTGAAATTAGGCGGCCATGCCGATACGGTGCTGATCCAGTCCCTGTCAAAGAGTAGCCATAGTGAATGCACATCGGTCTGAGGATGTGAAAATGACAGACTCTTCGACGAGGCCGATGATGCCGACTCGGACGCCCGACCGCTCCAACACCTGGAAGAGATGCAAGTGTTCTGGGACCGTGTTGGTGTTCTCGTCGACGATGTTGCTCAAAAGCCAGGGCTAAAACACGTCGGACGGAAAGGGTTCGCATGGAGCACCAGGGACGACTCACAAACTTGGTGTCGTCAACCAACTTGCACAGATGTGGGTAGCCTGCGGTGTCTCAGCGACCACATGAAACCAAGATCGAACCGATCCAGACCGAAATCAAAGTCGTGGTTGCCTTGATGTGAGGCGCCCGATCAGCAAAAGCAACGAATACGCAGGCCCAGCGACATAGTACGAACCCGTCAATGCGACGTCCGGGGAGAGCTCGTTCATCACCGGGACCTACGTACCGCCGACACCGTGGGCGATCGACCGAGCTCAATCCAACGCGGCCAACTGTGTCCAAGAAACACTGGTCTCACCATATGGCTTCCGCGCGTCACGGTACTCTCGATCGAGGGCGAGAATAGGTCTCCAGAGAAGAGCGAGAGACCGTCGCGCGTTCCGTCCAATCTCTCAGGCCAGTGATGCCGAATATCGTCTAGGAGTTCAGCGAATTGGGTGGCGTCGATGGTGTCGCCGTTGGGCAAGATGTTTTGGGGTGTGACGCGGTAGACGTCATTCCAGTGGACGATGGACAGCCGCGACATGGTGGGTTGGAACGAGGTAGTAAATCAGGACGATCTGGGACAGAGGGTCGTTCTACTTATTTGCTGCTGGATGTGGGGCAAGAGGACAAGCGCCCAGGGCTGTGTCAGCCAAGGATAGACCCGGGTGTTTCTGGTTCTGAAAAAAAAATGGAAGGACAGAATTGTGATCGCCACCTTACACAAGTGTTGGGGGCAGAACTGTTTTGAGGCAGAGTCTGTCGGCGAAATGGCAGAACGGCAGTTGGCAGAATGGCAGAGCTTGGCAGAAGGGTACTGGCGATTTCAAGCGTGTCTACTGATGTAGCAGAGCTGTAGATTGATGACATACAGGGTGTTGCATAAGAAACTGCAGCTTGCGATACGCAGAATCATTATTTGTCCCTATTTATTTCATTACTCAACAGTGGAAAATATCAGAATAATCATTTACTTGGTGTGTCACACTGCCCATGACATGTCTCCAACTCTCCGTCGTCTGGCAAACTAGCACTGTCAAAATCTCCACAAGGCATCCTCACTGCTGGATACAATGTATACCCATGTTTAGCTCTCACTCAACTACTCATCAATCAGGACTCTGGTTAGCCTCAGTTGCCACTCTGAGTAGTGGTTCAGGCATGGAGCCTGGTAGTCAGTCTATGTTCAGGCCCTGGGTGTTACCCTCAGCAGTGCCAACACCAACATCCAAACAAAAGATTCTATCAGAATATCACCATATTTAGCCTGCCAGATTGCATGAAGAAGCTCATTTCTCTCAATAGCTGTTTTAGAAACCCATTTGTGCATAATCTGGAGATGTCAGATAGTGCAGGAAAGAGGTGCAAGTGACACATCTACATCCTGGGCATGAAAAAGCCATTGTCAAATTTCATTGAGATAGTGTTACGGCCGACCTGGGGATGGGCGGGTGTAGAACCATTGGGGCTGCGGTCTTAACCGTGGACAAGGTGGTGACGGAGCTTGACGATTGCAAGACGTCTACAAGGAGCCTCCCTACTAGCAAGGTTCAGTCACAAGGGTTGCTACCAGGTTAACGGTGGCCAAAGGTGCTCTCAGGTGAGCGGTGTAAGGAGCCATCACTCCTTAGGTCCATATCCGGTCGTTCTACATCTATTTGACTTTCACTAGGTCGTTGTTGAGTCATCAAGCATCCGTGTCTATCCATGTCCATCCGGTTCCGGTCCACCCTACTTGTATGTACCCGTTTCCTTGTATCTGTTTCCTTTCGATCCGGTCCGTCTACCGGATGGATTCCTACTATACTTATAGTGTACCGCTATGTACCAGACGCTCTATATTATGATCCGGTTACCGGATTCACGTCGGATGTTCCTTCTTTATGTTTATTTAGAGTCTCGGGTGTGCCCAGACTATAAAAGTTGTATTCGCACACTGTGCTGGACATCTAATGAATTACCTATCACTCACTCAGAGTGGGAGTCTTCAGTCCTCATCAATCCAGTCATATCTGGATCTCTCTTCTCTTCTCTTTCTCTCTTGATCCTAGAAGAATCAAGTCCTGTGCTTGTCAGCCATGTCTGAAGCATTAGGAGCTCTT
>JBBPTO010001582.1:0-14825 GCA_038094155.1 Pulveroboletus cf. aberrans
GCAGTTTGCTGGAGCTGTGCTGCACAGGATCAGAGAAAGGTATGGAGTGCAGGAATTAACTAAATAAGAAACAATGAGATGATGTAATGTATATACTAAGGTCTGAAGAGACAAGAGTATATAATGGATGAGTTATTACTGGAGGTATGAGCAGAGTTGGTTCCAGAGGGACTGGAGTTGTCATGGATATGACAGGGCAGGAGATGACCAGTCTGAGGTGCTTTTCTCTGCTGAGGCAGATGGCACAGACTGGGAGGGTGTTTAGAGGGTAGTCTACTGCCTGATCTGGGGCAGGTTGAGTCTGGAATCTGTCAGTATCACAAAAGGGGCATGAACATTTCATGTTGCTGTTGTTCAGATGGTTCATGGATGGTGGGGATAGTGTCCATTTGGATGAGCTGGGTACTGGTGAGTGTGTGGTTCTGTGATTGAAAGCAGCTGGCATCACTGTGACCATGTGTTCTGTCAGGTGATTGTTTAGCTGATGAAGAGAGAAAGGCAATCCAGTCAGTGAGGTAGTAACATGTCAGTGGAATTGTCATGTGAGCCACATGGTTGTTGAGCAGTGGATGTGCAACATGCCTGTGAGTGTGGGACCCCATGCGGTAGCAATTCCAGCAAACCATGGGCCAGCCAATGTGTCATTACTACATGAATTGCTGGCCAGCCAACGCTGGCCAATGCAAAATATAGAGCATCAATGACAGATTGGCTGAGATAAAGAACTCTGCCGAATACTGATTGGCCAATGACCAATACAACTGCGCTGATACCAGCATGCCCATCCCCTAGATCAGCATTCCGCCAGCTAGCTGACTTGTTCTACTATCATTCTTGCTGGTGGGCCCATCGCTTCTATCTATTTTTCATTGGGTGGCCAATTACTAATTGACCTATCTCTTCAATGTTCCTTTTTTTCCAGCTGGCCAACTCGCTCTTACTGGTGGGCCCATGATTTTGGCCAATTCTTCGCCAGCTGGCCCATTCCCCCTTTCATCTACCTTGCTGATCGGTCCTTCTCTTGGATGCTTGTTTCACCTGCTGGTAATTTTGCCTGGCTACCCATCTCACTACTGAATGCATCAATTCTGCCTAATGTTTTCCAATTGGCTGATTCTTTGTTATGCCAATTGGCCCCTTCTCTGGCTGGCCCATTCCCTCTGTGCCGATTGGACCTTCTCTTTGTGTTGACAAGGTCTATGAACCATATTGAACGAGCTGATGCATGTTTACTGGGGTGCCAGAGTGGGTCATTGACAATCGCATGTGCAATCATGTTTGCTGTGATGATGCCACAAGAGTAGGAATTGTTCTGAACTCCATGAGGCAAGATTTGGATGGGATGGGAGGCAAATCTTGAGTCGAATCTAGTCTTTCCCCACTGCTGTAGCTGGCCAATAGACTCTGGTGGGGCTTCTGCATAAATATCAAGCAAATTCCCTATTCAAACTTTAACATCTTATATCTTGCATTCAGTCACTAATTGACTCACCATACACAATAGTAAAGTTAATGAAATTTACCTCCACAGCAATCCAATGATTCCCATTGTAAGGGACGGCAGTTCCCTGTTCTTGTATCCAGCATATCTGGCATATCCTGTATGATCCAGTCCTCACATCCAATCCAATCCATCCTCGTCTGTCACCCATTGGTAAGTCAATCCTTCATTTTACTATACCAGACACTCTCTTTGTACATCTGGTCGATCCGGTTTTCAATCTGGTCGTGCTCTTTACATGTATTTAGAATCTCGGATGTGCCCAGACTATAAAAACTGTGTTTTGCATGGAGCACAAGATCTATCTATCCATCATCTATCTATCAGCCATCTATCTTCCATCCATCTCAAGTTCAGTTCTTTGTCGTCTTCTGTGGTCCAGCCATGTCTGTAATCATCTCTTCATCCTTCTGTCCTGATCTGTGAAGAATCAAGTCCTGTGCTCATCAGCCATGTCTGAAGCATAGGAGCTCTTCCTGATCATCATCCATTTCGCCTCCTGTAAGTCCTGTGGTTCTCTTCCATGGAGCTCTACCCTACAAATCCTCCCTGGGACGAACCAATCATCCATTCATTTTCTTTCTTTGTGTTGCTGACCTGCTAGTTTCCTGTCTGGAGATGTATAGCAGTCTAGGTCTTTCAACCTCTCTTCACCATTGATGTGGACTGGTAGGTAGAGCCTTTTTATTTCCTTGGCCCAAATATGTTCCTTGTATCAATTCAATGACGGCAAAGAGAAATCATTTTGAGCAGCAGCTAACTTGATAAACTGGGATATGAGTGATGTTCCAATGGGCATGTTCTTGCTAGATCTGGTGGCACAGCGAGTCAAATGTGCCATCATCATATTGAGAAGGGTATCTAAGATCCACTCTATTCCAAGTAGGCACATAAACTCCCGGGTAGTATCACCATATCTTTTGCTGAGTTCCATATTCCAGGGCAAGACATGAAGAAGGTGCTGTGCTTGTTCCACTGGCTGCATGGTCACTACAGACAGTGATTCCTCCATGAGCCACCTCTTGCATTTCTGCCACAAAGACTGTGTATGGGCAGCCTTTGATAGTTCTTCTGAGTATGACAATGCTCAGAGCGAAAGCCGGTCCCTTCCATTGTTGAATTGTGGGTCAATGATTGACCTTGTACCATCGAAGTAAGCTTGCATGAATGCCACACTGTAAAGTAGCTACAGGACTTGGAATGAAGTCCTAAGCGGGAAAATGTAGGGTGCGAGTGTAGGTCTTGACCCAGGGGATTGCAAAGAGAATGAAAGAGGAATAAATGGATGGCTCACTGATTGTCCACAGGACACTGGAAAACTGAGTCTGGAATCCCCCTGTTCAGTAGGGCTAGGAAACCAACTTTGGTATTGCAGGACTATGGCAGGAATGGGGAAAATCGGAGGGTAACTGGCTTAGGATTGGTACTGAGTGGAACTAGATGGCTTGCATAGTGATGGTAGGGGAGTTACATCTGTAATTCAGGCATATCTGAATGATATATAGTAAGAAAAACACCAAAGATGACTACTCAACTCTAAAAGAATGGATCTGGTGTGTGAGAAAGTGATCAAGTGCATGGGAATCCGGTATCCAGTGGACTGGATGGGTATCCTGTGTGCATGGATCCAGGTCTGGTACATCAAATTGAAAGAAAATGGTAGATAAATGGTAGACGGATCAAAAACTGACCTTCAGACAACTACCAGATCGACTCGGATCAGGATAGACAACAGCATGGAGCAACTAGACATGGCTAGGAATGGCTGGATATCACTGTAGGAAACTGTACTTTCCTACATCCGCAGGGGACTTAGATCTGATGTCCTCATCAGCATTGTATGGCCAGAACGGATAACAGATGAGACTCAGATCCAGATGACAAGGGTGGATGATGCAAGGTGAGCTGTGTGGGCCAGGGCATAAAGTGATTTTGGGCTGGCAGGCTCAGTGTCCAGGTCCGGTATCCAGTTGTATACACCTCCCCAACACACAACACATCAACTTGGGTCTTAGAATGATGGCAAAAATGTTCTCGAGTGCTGAAATGTGGAATGAGGATGTGGTAGGCGGACTGGTTAGAGTCCTGTGGGGGTGGATAGTGTTACGATCGCCCCTTTTTCTTCACTTACATATGCATGGGTGACAGTCCCAATTCGGACGTTCTTTTCTTTTCATTGCTGACTACGATACCCTGACTCACAGTCCGATTTCCATCGCATTCTATACTCGATTCCACTTGCTTCGTCAGCGACTCCATCCCTACATATATAAACCCATATTCTTGTACTTGTATCACTAAGCTAGACCTCCCTTTCGTGTACCTCAATACACCAGGTCTTAGCCTTCTTGTCCTAGTCCCTCTCCTAGGGAATCCCTTGCTCTTTGAGACTTCGTAGCACTCTTGAGGCTACGCTGTTCTAAGGAAACCCTCTTGTTCACCTTGAGGCAATCGACCTCCGAGGAAGACCTCTCTTCGACGATCGATCATTGAGATAGAACAAGTAGAATGCCTTGTTCTCCTAGAGCCCTTGAAACCTCGTCCTCGTAGAACGCCTTGCCGCGTTCTCCTTCGTCCTAGTTTTCTAGTAGACCTGCCTCGAAGGGCTGTGCCTATCTCTACCCGAGGTAGTCGTAACAAAAGGTCTAGCTTGCCTGACGGCTACTGCCTAGTAAGCCACCATTCCTCCCAGACCCCCCCTTGACACTCGCTGGTGCTCCCGCCCCAACGAACCCTCTGACTCCGAATCAGTCCCTCACGACCGAACCCCTTCTGACGAAGACGACTTCCTACCCACCGAGGAGGAAACCCAAGTCGCCCTCGACCTAGCCCACTGACTCTCCCATTCTGCATCCATCCCTTGGGTGCTGACACCTCCGTCGCCAACACCCCAGCTGCAGTCTGGAAGAATCTTTTTCCCTAGCAACCCCCTCGACCTGCCCGAACCCCGGGAGTTTATCCAAGCATATGAAGCAATGTCCTCTTCCAAGCCTACGGAGCTCAAGCTCAACCCCCCTGCTGCCTTCGATGGCAATACCTCGAAATCCCAAGACTGGTTGGACACCGTCGCAACCTATCTCCTGGTCAACTCTGATGTCTATCGCACTGACGAAAAGAAGGTCGCCTTTGCGCTCTCGTATATGACCCTCGGGTCAGCTCAAGTCTGGGCCAAGACCTTCAGAAGGAAGGCGGTCTCAGAAAACTCTTTCAGAAAATGGTCTGACTTCGAAGAAAAGTTCAAGAGGTCCTTCGTTCAGGAGGACGAAGCTACCGACGCCCTGGCATGGCTATCCTCCGCCCGCATGAACAAAGACAAGAAAGGACAATGGACGCCGTCAATCGTAGATTTCAACGCCGAATTCCAAGCCCATGCTGCCAGACTCTCGGCTACTGACGACGTCCTCATCTCATTCTACCAGCTAGCCATCGCCACATCACTCTCCACCCAGATCCTCGCCATGGAAACCGTCCCTGATAAAATTGACGATTGGTACAAACATGCCATCTCGTTCCAGAAGCAATGGGAGAGGGCCTCCCTGATCCGAGAGGCAAGAAAAGGGAAGACCACCCCCTCCTATGCCTACATTGCTCCCAGTTCTAGAATAACCTGAGATCCCAATGCCATGGACGTCGATGTGGTGTCCATTCCCCACCCCCAGAAGCTTACTCCCGAAGAAAGGGAACGCTGTCGCCAAAAGAACCTCTGCTTTAAATGCTGAAAACCCGGACACTCTGCGTTCAAATGTAACGCCACCTTTGATAGCACCCCCAGACCTTCTGTCAAAAAGACGACAAAGAAGGACCCCGAAGACCTTCCCCAATTAAAAGAATGTGAGGAGGATGACGAAGAAATGGTCGGAAGGACCACCCACTTCTGTTCCCAGGATTTTTAGAATGGAGGACAGCCTTGACGTCTGCCACCTCCTACCCAGTATGTGCACCTGTAACTGTATCTCGTATGATGAAATCCATGCAAATTCCCGTTGAACTCATCGTACCCTCGCACACGCTCAAAACTGTCGAATCTCGCGCCCTGATCAACAGCGGCGCAGATATTAACTGTATCGACTGGGGATTCGTTAGGAAGAACAAATTCCCCACGTCCCGTCTCGAGAAACCGTTCCAAGTCTGCAACCTTGATATGTCATCTAATAAGAAAGGCAAAGTGTCGTTCTCGACCACGCTCTTTGTCAACATCAAAGGGATCGCCAAAAAGGTCCTCTTCTATATCATGGATTGCGGATGACAGAATGTCATCCTAGGATCGCCTTGGCTGAAAGCGGTCAATCCCCTTATCGACTGGTTTAAACAGACCTGTACCATCTCCGAAACCCTCGACGAGTCGAAAGACTTGTACCAAGGACACGTCACAGACCTCAAGCGACACAACAAATTTTACCCCACCGCTGCCCCAAAGGAAACCATGGTCCATCGGGTCTATGACAAAAGACTCTTCGACTATCTTCAGAAAGAAGAGGAATCCAAACTCATAGGCATCGCCAAGAGGTACGCAGACCTCTACCGAGTGGCCCACTTCGGGACCCGCTTCGCCCCCTGCGGCACTCTTCGACACCAGAAATTCGTCAACAAAGTCACCACTGCCACGGAATTAGCAGCAGCGGCTGACAAGGCCAAACCAAAGACCACGTTACCCCCGGAGTACTCCGAGTTTTCGGACGTCTTCACAAAGGAAGCCTCCGACCACGTGCCCCCGTCCCGACCTTACGACCACGAGATCCACCTCGATGACTCCTTCATCCCCAAAGTAGGGAAAGTCTACCCCCTGTCCCCGGATGAGCAGAAGGCCACCAAGGACTTCATCCAGGAAAACCTTGATTGCGGAAAAATCCACCCCTCAAACTCCCCCCAAGCTGCACCCTTCTTCTTCGTCAAAAAGAAAGACGGAAAACTCTGCCCCTGCCAGGACTACCGCTACCTGAACGAACATACCGTTAGGGACGCCTACCCACTTCCCCTCATCTCCGATCTCGTCGACAAACTAAAAGATGCGAAGGTCTTCACCAAGTTCGATGTATGATGGGGGTACAACAACATCCGAATCAAGGACGGTGACCAGTGGAAGGCTGCCTTCATCACCCACAAAGGCTTGTTCGAACCCCTCGTCATGTTCTTCAGACTCACGAACTCCCCCGCCACGTTCCAATGATTCATGAACGATTCATTTAGGGACATGATCACAGAAGGATGGCTCGTCATCTACATGGACAACCTCCTCATTTTCTCCCCCAACCCAGAACTCCACGAGGAGTGAACCAAGCGCGTCCTGCAAAGGATGCAAGAACTCGACCTGCACTTAAAACTTGAAAAGTGCACCTTCGCCGCATCTGAAGTAGAATACCTCAGAATGATCGTAAAACCCAGACAGATCGCCATGGATCCCGTCAAACTCGACGGAATCACCGCCTGGCCTACCCCGACAAAGGTCAAGGATGTCCGCTCCTTCCTCGGATTCGCCAATTTCTACCGGCGATTCATAAACAATTACTCTGCCGTCGCCCGTCCCTTGATAGATCTTACAAAGAAGAATCTCTCCTGGGATTGGACTCCCGCCTGCCAGAAATCCTTCGATGAGCTGAAGGCTCTCTTCCTGTTGAAACCAGTTCTCCATCTCCCAGATACCACACGACCCTTCGCCATCATGACTGATGCATCGAAGTTTGCCACCGGAGCAATCTTACTCCAGACCGATGCCAATGGAGACTGGCACCCCTGCTCCTACCTCTCGCAGTCCTTCTCCCCAGCCGAAAGGAACTATGACATCTACGACTGAGAACTCCTCGCGATAATCTGAGCATTGAAGGCCTGGAGACACTACCTCTCCGGCTCCCCCTTTCCCGTCCAAGCATTTACAGACCACAAGAACCTGACGTATTTCCGTCAACCCCAGAATCTGAACCGCTGACAAGCACGATGGCTTCTCAACCTTGCAGATTTCGACCTAAAGATGGTCCACGTCCCCGGATCCCAACTCGCCGCCCTGGACGTGCTCTCCTGCTGCCCTGACCTCATCATCGACGAGGAAGACAATGCTGGAACTACCCTGCTCCCGGACTCCCTTTTCGTCAACCTCATCGACTCTTCACTCGCAGGCAAACTCGCCTCGTCCTCATCCTCTGACCCCCTTGTTCTCCAAGCCCTCCAAGCCTTACAAGGAGAAGTGCCCCCTGTGTTTCACTCCCGCCTTTCAGATTGGTCATACTCCGAAGGAGTCCTCTCATACAAAGGACGAATCTACGTTCCCCCCACTGATAACCTCTGACATGAAATACTCGCTCACTGCCATGATCATGAAACTGCCGGACACCCAGGATACCTAAAAACCCGCCAGCTTGTCTCAGCAGACTTCTGGTGGCCCGGACTTGCCCAATACATAAGGAAGTATGTAGAAGGCTGCGCCGTTTGCCAACAGAATAAGGCAAACACCCACCCCTCCGCCCCCCCATTAACTCTGATCAAATCCTCGTGCACTCGTCCTTTTCAACAGATCACGTGTGACCTCATCACAGATCTCCCCTCTTCCTCCGGCTTCGATTCCCTTTTGGTCGTGGTCGACCACGGGCTTACTAAGGGGGTAATTCTCTGCCCCACTAAGAAAAGCATCACCGCCGAAGGCATGGCAACTCTTTTCTTTCACAAAGTCTTCCTCCGCTTTGGACTCTATGACAAAATCATCTTGGACCAAGGGCCGCAATTCGCCTCATCTTTCACAAAAGAGCTAGGTCGCCTCTTGAACTACGACCTTTCCCTGTCTACAGCTTATCATCCCCAGTCGGATGGTGAGACCGAATGTGTCAACCAGGAAGTTGAAACGTATCTCCGAATCTTCTGTGGTGCAAACCCTGGTTCCTGGGTGAACCAGATCACACACGCTGAATTTGCGCACAATCACCGCCCCCACTCTGTCACCGGCAAATCGCCGTTTTATCTCATGATGGGCTACGAACCCCGTGCCCTATCTGTCGTTCTCCCCGATTCCTCGCTTCCCGCCATAGACCAACGATTGAGATCCCTATCGGCAATGAGGGACGAAGCCCTCACAGCCCACGAACTCGTGCGCCAAGTCATGGCCTTGTGAAACAAATGCTCCTTTACCCCATTCTCCAAGGGAGATAAAGTTTGGCTAGAAGCCAAGAACCTCCGTCGTTCCGTAGTAAACCCGAAATTCACACCAAAAAGGGAAGGACCCTTCACTATCACGAAAGTACTGTCCCCAATTACATATCAACTCCATCTTCCACAAGCATGGAAGATACACCCCGTTTTCCATGCCTCCCTTCTTTCCCTGTATAAAGAAAATAACGTCCACCATCTCTTCTCACCTTGACCTCCTCTCCCCATTGAACTTCCTCTACCAGAGCTTCCTACAGTCACAACGACTGTCTCTCATCACCGAGGACCTCCTCCTCCCAGGCATCACCGACCAGATCGCCTCCTATGTCGGACAACGCCTCGGAGACATCCAGGAAGAATTGAAAGGATCCCTGCTGATGACGATGCATCAGTTAGAAATGGGAGAGCTCTTGACTGACCTGGACAGGTACCTGAAAGACCTAGCCGAGTCCAGAGTACCCCACATCCCATCTGCGTCTTCTGAACCATTGACTCCTGCAGAACTTGCTGCCATGGAGCGGATGGAAGCTTACTGGACCGGGAATGACGGGAGTACTCCTCTCCCTCCATCTCACCCCCGATACCCCGAAGCCTGCTTTGCCTGCAGATGCCTCGGACACCAACGTATTTTCTGCCAGGACTATAAATGTCCTATCTGCCATAACTTCGCCCCAGGGCATACCCAGATGCGTTGCCCTTTTCGCCAGTGCCAGCCGACCCCAGCCTCGTCGAGCTCGCCACCCTCATCACACAGCTCCAGAGGCTCACCATCTAGACGTCGTGGAACTGGCCGCCCCCCCACTACTAGACCTCCCCGGACCAGACGTAACACCTTCAGACGACCCATTCCAATCCCTCCGCCTAGACAATCTGCTTCCCCTCACCATATACCGTCTGATGAGATGAGGAATACACTGCGGAAGGAATGGCCAACATGACCGGCTCCCCAGGAGGGGGACGTTACCTCGATTTTTAGTCCTTCGTCGCAGTCTCGGACATACTAAGGGGGTAATGTTATGATCGCCCCTTTTTCTTCGCTTACATACACATGGGTGACAGTCCCAATTCGGACGTTCTTTTCTTTTCATCGCTGACTACGATACCCTGACTCACAGTCCGATTTCCATCGCATTCTACGCAATTCCACTTGCTTCATCAGTGACTCCATCCCTACGTATATAAACCCATATTCTTGTACTTGTATCACTAAGCTAGACCTCCCTTTCGTGTACCTCAATACACCAGGTCTTAGCCTTCTTGTCCTAGTCCCTCTCCTAGGGAATCCCTTGCTCTTTGAGACTTCGTAGCACTCTTGAGGCTACGCTGTTCTAAGGAAACCCTCTTGTTCACCTCGAGGCAATCGACCTCCGAGGAAGACCTCTCTTCGACGATCAATTGTTGAGATAGAACAAGTAGAATGCCTTGTTCTCCTAGAACCCTTGAAACCTCGTCCTCGTAGAACGCCTTGCCACGTTCTCCTTCGTCCTAGTTTTCTAGTAGACCCGCCTCGAAGGGCTGTGCCTATCTCTACCCGAGGTAGTCGTAACAGATAGTAATGAATCCGAGTGGTCCTGGACTGATGGAAGTGATAATCCTTGTCTTTGAGTATATCCTGTCTCAGCACATCTGAGTGCATCTGTGCTGTGCAAGTCCTGGATCCAAGGATCCGATGGAAGTCTGGGTCAAAAATCAAGGAAAGGAGCAGGATGCATATGGTAACTCAATAGGGAACAGAAATATCAGGAATGGCTCTCCACTGGGGACTTAGCTCTGAACTCAACTTGTGCAAAACTGAAATGACCAGAAAAATGAAACTTCTTGGGATCCGGTCTCCAGGTGACTCTTGACTGTTCTTTCTACATCTTTCTCTTCTTCTTGTCTTCAATCCTGTAACAAAATAAGTGGCATGGTACCTCGGCATGCAAAGAAAGTGAAAAGTGTATGTATCAGGTAGGAAGGTACTGTAGGTCCATTGTACAGTGGCTCAAAAAAGTGTCCCAATGTTGGTGCATTTTGAAGAGATTGGTTAATTTCCAGTGAAGAAAAACAAACAAGGCCAAATAAATGCAAGAGAAAAGGTAGTAGTTGCTCAGGGCTTCTTAACCCCATTTGGATTATGTAATTTGGTTGTCATGCCACTGAGGTACAGCCATTTTAAAATGACATGTCATTGGAACACTTATTTGAGCATCATTCCAATGTTATACTTTTAGTACTTAGTGTGTCTTCCTTTGGCCTTAATCACTGCCTCTGGCCTTCTGTGCATACTTTCCATCAATATTTGACCTTCTCAGCCTCAATTGTGCCCCCACTCCACTGCAATCCTCCCCCAAGCTTTCCATACTTCCCTAGCTTGTCTTGAATAGTTGTTGAGCTTTTGTTTCAGAATTTGCCAGACATGTTCAATAGGGCTAATGTCTGGAGATTGTGGGGGCCAATCCAGAAGCTTGATTCCATATTTGAACCATCCCTGAGCTCTTTTGGAGGAGTGCTTGGGGCCATTATCCTGTTGAAAGATAATATCTTCCTTAGAAATAGCAGAGTTTTCCATGCTATGAAGCAGATTACCCTTCAAAATGGAGACATACTGCTTGGCATTCATCATGCCCTCTACCCCTGTCAAGATTCCAATACAATTCCATCCCATACATTCCAAAACCATCAAGGAATATCCTTCAAACTGTACCATTCTCTATACCTCCCTGTCCTATAAAGGCTTATCTGCTATTTTTCATACATACTGTGTTCCATATGACCCAATCCTGTTAAGCTTGGTTTCATCTGACCAAATATCTCTAGTCTGGTCTTCTACAGGCCAGTTTTGATACTTAAAAGCAAAGACTAGCCTCTGTTTTCTATATTTGACAGATAGAAAAGGCTTTTTCTTCTCGACCACAGTCTTCAAGGAAGCAGACTTGAGGACATTGTAAATAGTTTGGGATGAGATAGGAGAGGAGAAGGCAGAATTGATGAGATGGGTTGCTTGAACAGCATTTTCCACTTTCCCAGTGGTAATTCTAGAAATAATCCTTCTCTTATTAGTAGAGGAAACCTTGGAAGAATACCCTAGCTTGATGTTTTTCTTCTCTAGAATATATTATTTGATGACTCTTGCCACAGTAGACTTCTACAACCCAGTTTGCAAGGAGATCTGATGAATAGAGAGAACAGATTCAGCAAGGAAGAGAATATTAGCTTTTATAGAGGTAGAAATGGAGTTCATGATGATATTGATTAACTGAGTGGGATGAGTATTATTTACACACCTGACAATTATGTAATTTACATAATCATTCAGGGTCAAGGCATAGCATCTATCAGAAGCTGTCATATTTTTATGTTATTTACCAGATAATGAATCACAGCATGATGCTCAAATAAGTCCCAATAACATGTCATTTTAAAATGGTTGTAACTCAGTGGAATGACAACCGAATCACATGATCCAAGTGGGGTTAGGAAGCCCAGACCAAGTACTACCTTCGCCCCTGCGATTTTTTGGCCTTGTTTCATTTTCTTCACTGGCAATTAACCAATCTCTTCATAATGCACCAACATTGGGACACTTTTTTGAGCCACTGTAAGTAAGGTGGATCCGGTGCGTGGGAAAAACGGATCCGGTGCACGGTAGGATGGCCCGGGGTGTGGGAAGGTGGTCTAAAACATTGGATCTGAACTATTCTACTTGGCTTTGGCTTTTTTTTTTGAGATAAAGGAACTGTGCTATTGTACTTTGACTGTGTTTTTGTGAGTAGATCACCAGCTGAAACCCAGGGTAAAACAGAGAGGAGGAAAACATATCATAAGGAGTGGTATTGTTTGTATGGTGACAGTATCAGAAATCAGGTGTTGGTGTAGCCAGGGGGTGGCTATTCATCATCCAGCTCTTCAACTTCTATTCCTACCAATGGAACCAGGTCTTCTTTGACATGTCTGCATTCTCAAGTGTTAAGTCTCAGAAGGTCTTCTTCATCCGATCTTTCATCCTCTATTCCTTCTACTGTATCCTGAACTGTAGGGAACCAATGTTGCAACCTTGGAAGAGCATCATGGAGCAAGAAAAGAGCTGTCTGGAGCGTGGGAAAGCGGGTCAGATGACGGGTCGACTGGGTCCGGATCGTGGGAAAAGCTACTTGTGAAGTCGAAAGGGCTGTGTGGAAAATCAAGAAGAGCCTATAAAGGTGAAACAGGTATAAAGAGGGCTTAGAAATACTTAGAAACCAAAGTTTGACTATGAAAAGGAAAAATGTTAGGAGATGAAACCGGGTCCGATGCGTGAGAAACCGGGTCTGGAAGGCAGGAACGCAGGTCTGAAGTGTCAGAAGGGGTCTTTGGATGCTAAAACACAAAAATGGCCACTTGCAAGGCTTCTGAAGGGGCTTGAAGGTAGGATCCTGGGGGGAACGAAATAAACCAACTGTCCTCAGGAGGACCTGTACTATGGGTGGTCGGATCAAAAGTGGGTTGTTCCAGGTCTGGAATGCAGGAACTACTGTTTGACAGAATGAAAAGGATAACTGAATACTAAGGAATGAACTAAATCACTTTAATAGGTTCTGGGATGTCTGGGATATGAATTCTAGGACTGAGTGGCATGAAAGAAAGGCTATCTTGTGCACAGTGAATCGGGTTGGAAGCGTGGGAAACCGGATAGTTGATGTGGTAACAAACAACTCAAGGTAAAAATAAGGACAAAACTGCTAAAAAGGCTCATGATCATATGAGGAAGGAAGGAATGGGTCAGCAGAAAAGCATCTTTACCTTCCTCTGTGTCCGACTCTATCAGTGTCTCCATCCCAGATGCAAACTCTGAGTCCTCACAGCCTGTAAATTCAGTGTCTGACATGATAGTGTCCTGATCTGACAGGATGGAGTCCTGGTCTAACAGGACCAGCACAGGATCTGGATTGACTGTGTCCGATGCAGGATCCAACAGATCTGATACCGGATTGACTTGATCCAGTGCAGGATGGAACAGGTCTGGTGGTGGATTGACTTCAACCAGTTCAGGATGTGACAGGATTGCACAGGACTGGCTTAGATGCAGATAGGACTGATACAGGATGAGACAGGATTGGTGCAGGAGCGGACAGGACTAGAGGTGAATTAACTAGGGTGGATGCAGGATTGGGTGGAACCAGTGCAGGAATGGATGGAACTGGTACAGGATTGGTTTGTTTTTTATCTCAACGAGGCTTGGGTCTTAAGAAAAAGAAGTGAGCAGCATCAGCGACATCCAACATTGGATAGAACTCACCCAGATGGATATCAGAGCGGATAATGGCAAGCCAGTGGGTGATTCTGTCTCAAATACTCTGTGGAAAGCCACTGAGATAGATCATGTCACAATCATACTCGGCTAGGTGCTTTTGGGATAGGAGCTGGAATGAAATGCAGAGGTATTGTCAGTGATACTTGCCAAGTGTTTCTAGACTTGTCATAGGCTTGATCTGGGTTTCCTGAGCTAGAGTACAAAAATCAGGACAACTGTAGTACTGAATACCTTCACATCCTGGATAGAAGTCAATAACTGCTGCTTGGAATGCCTCCCAGTCATTTTTGACCACTTCAGGCAATGTCTCCCATAACTTGGCTTTCTCTAGGTCAGCATACCTTATAGCTGCTTTGATTTTCTGGCTTCCAGTGAGATTGGCATAGGTGCCAATGCAGTCTATGTCATCTAAAAAGGGTGAGAGTTCAGTGATTACCTTGCCACTGAAGTGAGGGGTGTCTGGGGATCCTCAGAATGGCAGAAGTGCCATGGATTACAGCAGGATTAAACTTTCGATTGATGCCAGAATCAATAGTTGCTAGATTGGGACAGGCTGTGGGGTGATGTCGGATACTCGAATGATCTGGATCCAGATCTGGATCCATGGCTGTGCTAGTGTGGTCATTCCAGATCCATTAGAGCACTCAAAGATATCAGATCTGTCAGATTAAGTTTTTGGCTATCAAAAATGAAAAGAATACTTCGTAATTGGCTCAGATGAGTCCTTGACACTGTTGGACGAGTGATCCAAATGACGGACGGCTTGGACACCCACTACAAAAATGTTAGTGCAGAAAGTTTTCTCAGAAATGGATGTCAGAATGAAGTTTTCAAGCACTGCTCACTGGGGACTGAGCCTAGGGAAGTCCTCAGATGCTCTCTTGAATCCCCTCACAGTGGGCTCCAGTTGTAAAGTAGCTA
>JBBPTO010001583.1:0-14817 GCA_038094155.1 Pulveroboletus cf. aberrans
GGGTTATCAAGATCGCATCACCTGTGAGACCCGCACACGTACCCACGGAAGCCCGCACGTACTCGACAGGGTCGGATACCCAGAGTTCTTGATTGGCGGGGGTGAAGCAGAGATGGGGAAAGACGAAATTGGCGACGAGGTTGTTGACGTGGGGCTTCAACAAGATCCACGTCGACTTTGGCTTGATGCTGACGAGGGGGGTCAGCACGCGACGGAACGCGAGCACGAGGCGTACCATGCGGAAAAGAACTGAAAGATCTGGTATTGGCACTTTTTGGACAACCACGCCTGCTTGGACGCGTAGAGCTCGACCTGGTGGAGATACACCTTGAGTATCTCGGGCGCGAACGCGGACACAAAGTGGTTCGAAAACGGCCCGTATTCCTTTTGCATCGGCGTGGGGAGCTGCGACGGGTTCCCGAACCTGTTTTTCCGTGCGTTAGCTCACGCGCGGGGAGGGAAACGAGGCAAACCTGTGAAAGAGTCTTCCTAGCGTCGCATAGGCCCACTTTTTGGCCTTCCACCACTCGGATTTCTCGCGCTCCTCTTCGTTCTCTGGTACAGCATCGGCCGGGATGGAGAGGTTGACTACCTGGAAGAAGAGACGGCCCCAGGGGACGAGGCTTTCGGAGCCCTGCTGGTGGGCGCTCAGGTTGACGATGATGGAGGTGCGATAGGTCTTGAGGATGAGGTGGAGCATGGACGGGATCTCTTGGGCCGAGGAAGGCGGGGTGTTGAGCATCCCGGTGGCGACGGTGGCGAGGGTCGGGAAGAGCGTCTGGACGATGATCGGCAAGTGATCGTCTTTTTGTCGGTAGCTGTCCGGGGCGTCAGCGCGCGCGCCACTGAAGATGCAAAGAACACACCGAAAGGCCCTGACGCACTCGAGGGCGGCGACGCAGCCCGCGCCGACCTCGCGGATGTCACCCGAGTTGAGGAGGGCGTTGACGTTGTCCAACAAGCCCTGCCAGCGATCGGGAAAATCCTGGGCGATGAGGTCCTTGAGGGTCGCCGCGAGCTGGACGGTGATGGTGCGGGAGGGGGACGCGGCGAGGAGACGGAGAATGGCGGCTTTGAGCGCGTCGCGGTCGGACTGGGCGATGAGGACTTGTTCTGGGCGGGTGGGTGCGGCGTACGAGGTGTGGACGCGGTTCTTGAGGTAGACCGAACATGCATGGCGGGTCGAGCTGAGGGTGGGTGAGTGGCGAGCGGGGAAAAGTCTGAGAAGACGGACAGATCGACGCTGTCGGATGCGATGATCTGGAGGATGGCGGTCAGGATGCCCTCCTGGGTGCCGATCTGTGGCGGGATCAGCGTGGCTGGGACGGGGGAACGGGACGCGGACGGGCCTTGCGAATCTGGAGTTCGCCCGCCTTTTGGATGTTGGGATCGGCATTGTAGGTGGTAGCAAAGAGGTTGGCGAGTGCTTGGAGGTCCATCAGGGAGCGAACCAAGGTGTATTACACGACTTCCATCTACGGTACAAAGGGTCCCTATGAGGTATCCAAGAGGAATCTCCAGGTGCCGAACAAGACGTTGACCATGAACCCGATCACGATGCCGAGTTGGGTTTTGCGTCTGTATGAAATCAGCCAAGATGACGACCGGGGGAGAGGGGGACATACGGAAAGATGACGTTTTCAGTCGGGGGGACGTCGTTGCCGTCGTCCCAGAAGGCGGCGGGTTTGGCGTCGCGGAGAAAAAAGAAGGGGAGGATGGGGAAGAAGAAGCCGATGATGATGCCGCGGAGGATCATGCTCTGGGCAGAGGTCTGGACGAGCGGGGCATTGTCCATGGCATCGATCCACTGCTCTTCCAACGCACGCGCATGCTCGTCATCTGCCAGTACGCGTCAGACTCGGTCCACGGAGACGCGGGGGAGACGCACAGTCCTCGTCGGTCTCAAACTCGACGTCGAGATAGTTGGAGGACGAGTGCGAGTGAAACTGCCGTCGAAAGTTGGAAACGTCTTCCTCTGAGAACCCGGCGGCGATGAGGCGGTCGAAGCCACGGGGCGGTCGAAGCTGCGCGACCTGTGTCTCGTGTCGGTGAGCGACCAGGGACGTGTGCGTCCACACGCACCTGTGTCTCCTCTCCGTCCGTCTCCGGGTCGAGTTTGGGTCCGACGGCGCAGTGGACGACGGTGCTGTCGAGCAGAGCGTCGTTTGTGAGCAGTCTCCCTGCGTGTATCAGCCTCAGTCGCCGCTCTTTGAGCTCCGGGCGGGCCGCGACGATCTGTGTGTCTCGTTGAGCGACTGTTTCGACCGTGGCAAGAAACACACCTTTGCCTTGACCTCCCCAGCCGTCTCTCCGTCCGCGACATGCAAGCCGAGGTCTGGCACGCCCTCTGTGAACCGGATCGTCAGCTTTCTCCCCGCCCGCTGCTTTCCCTTGACCTTGTCGCTCACCATAACCACTGTGGGAAATCCACCTCGTACCTCGCCCACCATGCCCCGCGCTGAAGGCAAGTCGCCATCTCCTTGCTACCACATCCCTGACGATGCCCCAAAGTCGGAACGCCAAAGTACTTGGCAAACAAGATGAAGTCCAAGGGCCTCCAGCGCCTTCGCTGGTACTGCCAGGTCTGCCAGAAACAGTGTCGCGACGAGAACGGCTTCAAGTGCCACGCCCAGTCCGAGGGCCACCTCCGCCAGATGCTCGTCGTCGGCGAGCACGCAGGCCGTCACATTGCCGACTTTTCCGCCCAGTTCCAGCACGACTTTGTCCAGCTCCTCTCCCGCCGGTACCTCTCCTCTCCTCGCCCCACTCGATCGTATCTCACCCCCTCACCGCAGATTCGGCACCAAACGTGTCTTTGCGAACCGCGTCTACCAAGAGTTCATCCAAGACAAGAACCACCTCCACATGAACGCCACCCGATGGGTCACCCTCACCGAGTTTTGCAAATACCTCGGCCGCTCTGGTATCGCCCGCGTCGACGAAACAGACAAGGGCTGGTTCATCGCATGGATCGACAACTCCCCCAAAGCCCTCGCGAAGCAGGAAGCGTCGCTCAAAAAGGAGCGCGCAACCATGTCCGACGAACAACGCGAGCGGATCCTCATCTCAGAGCAGATCGACAGGGCGAGGGAGGAGGCCGGGTCTGGATCAGGATCCGGATCACCACCCCCCGAGGAGCGTACGCTGCAGAGGGATGAGGGCGCCGACAAGGTCGTCCTCTCGCTCTCCCTCAAACCGACCGTTGCAGAGTCGTCTGCACCTGGACTGAAGCTCAATCCCCTCAAGTCGGGCGTCAACCCGCTGAAGCGGCCCAACGTCTTCAAATCGTCGGATGCCAGCAACGACAAGAAACGACCGGCTGCTGCCATGTCTGCCGCCGAGCGTCTCATTTTGGAGGACCAGAAACGAAAACGACGAAAGATGGAGAGGGAGGGCGTTGTGTCATAACTGTGTACACTATCTTTATCTAGCCGCAGCTGCTCGTCATATGTGTCGATGCGTTGCCTTTCCCCTCGATCCACACCCGCCATCCAGGTGTGCCCAGGTGGAGTAACCCTGTTGAAGATCATCCGTACACTTTCTTCACTTTTATTAGGTTACCATATTTGGACACTGCCGCTCCCTATTAGTCGCTGCGATCCCACCCTTTGGCAGCACTTTCCCACGGCTTTCCGACCATTTTCTACATTAAAATTAGTCTGAGGTTCCCCCAAATCAGTCATACATCTCACGTGACTTCGTTGATCGCGACCCTTCACTCCACTCGTCCCCGACGCCGCCCCCACCGCCTTACCTTCTACAACGAAATTTGGTCTGTAAGACCACTATTGAAAAGTGCTGCCTAAGGTGTGCGATCCCGGAGATTACGCACCAGCAGACACCCTCCACGTACCGATTGCCATCATATGACCACCACCCCATCACATTAGCATACGGCTGGCACGTCACTGCGCCATTAGGGCGCATTTGGTACGTGATACGCCTCATCACTATTCACGTTGATCATACTTGCAAGGACGACACGAGTAAAACCAAAAAACACATTGCCTGTCCTGCAGGACGTAGTGAAACAAAGACATTTATAGAAAGTAAATGAAAGGAAGTTCAACCTTGAGGCCTCGGACCCTCTATCAGTTTGGTCGCAAGTTCCTCCGCCATCCCCGGTTCCATTCTACATCGCTTCGTCAAGACCTTTACAATCTCTTTCCGCTTCGGCGACATATCCAAAGGAGCAAATAAGCCGAACAAGCGCAAAAACTCGATGAACCACCCATCCGACGGCATGGTGAATCTGTCTTCACTGTTGTGTCTCGCCAACAGCCCATGCATGCTCTTCTGCGACTCCTTGTATTTGCCGTGTGCGGGTATCCCCGTAACGCAGGCATGACCCGCAGTTTTGATCCCGTACTTCTCCAGACCCTCCTCGTTTCTTATCCACCAATCCTCCATGTTATGTTCCCGCTCGAGGTGCGTGACCACGAGGGCGATCGGGACGCGAGACTTGCAGAGCACCTCGTAAAACAGCCTATAGTTGCTCTGCACCGTCGCCGTGATTCGGTTTCCACGAATGCAGAACAACAACAGATCGACGCCGCCTCGACTGGACAGATTCTGGATCAGTTTGTAGGCCTGTTCGATCGCGGGAAGGTAGCCGTTGATGCCCGACTGTGGTTCCTCGAGACCGACGGTGTCCCAGATGTGAACGTTCCGTCCGCCGACGTTGAATGTGAACTGTGTGAACGCCATGGTGCAGCCCAGCGCGTTCGGGGACGTTTCTGCGATTTCTCGCCCGGCGATCA
Organism: Pulveroboletus cf. aberrans; assembly: GCA_038094155.1. NCBI lineage: Eukaryota > Fungi > Basidiomycota > Agaricomycetes > Boletales > Boletaceae > Pulveroboletus > Pulveroboletus cf. aberrans. The sequence continues at coordinate 4,761 of JBBPTO010001583.1, forward strand.
AGTTGATCACGGAGCTCTTTCCGACACCGGTCTCTCCGAACAGGATGATGTTCAGCGAAGGACTCATGACTGATCTGTAATCGTTCAGATTGGACTCGTCGACTGGCTCACGAAATGCATACTACTCAATTCTGAGGGCGGAGAGCGTATAATCAAGGAAGTCGCTGGCAGGGAGAAAACGAAATGGTGGGAGGGGCGTATGGAATGGTGACAAGGATGTCGGATGGCAGTATTTGTGTCTGAGACGGTAGACACGCACAAAAGTCGTGTACGCTTGGATTGGTCTAGACGATCAGTTGTGCCACGGGGAGCGTGTTGCGGTCCACACGAGGCACAGCAGGTGTGTCTGTCACCCTATCGCGGATATCTTTGATATCCACTCAGAGTTCGTTCGCCAGGCAGCACTAGACTTTTCCCGCGGGCTATCGGTAGACTCGGATTGGGTCTGTCTTTGAATGGAGAGGCCAACGTATTCGTTGTTCACACGTCCGTACACCCAGCAGCATCACGGACGTCATGCAGCATGTAGTGTACAGCTCGGAGGCGGCTGCCCTCGCTTATCAAAATCTGGGACGGTGTGTTGCATCTCTGCGTCGTATCGCAGGACATCATGGTGAGTAATGGCAGGCTACATCAGATCGCTAGCGATGGACGATTCAAGGGATATGGCTTTCCCGACGCTTCCTGCGAGGGTGCTGGGTGGAGGGCATCGTTGCACCTCCCCGGGATCCTGGCAATACTCGTCCGTATAGCAGTCTTGATATGGGATCCGACCCTGGCACGCGTGGCTCGAGAGGTGTGCCAGGTCAACGCATTGGCCTACCACACACAGCAACTCACCAGTGGCCGATCCACGGACAGCCCCCTGAGAGACATGATGTTGCATGCCGACATCGCCCAGGACGCCGTTAGCAAATCCTAGGGGTCGTGGATATACCTGATACCCGCAGCGAGCTGCTTGCAGAGAAGCGCTACTTTCTCACCAACTGCTCTCCGTCGTTCAGCAGCAAGCACTGTGTCAGTTCGTTCGTCCCCAGCGGCCGACGCAGCACGAGTTTCATTGCTTGCCGTCGCCTGTGGACGATCGCTCGTAGACTATCGTTCTGCCATGAACGAGGCGAACGTTGCGTGTCATTTTCGAGTAGATCCGGTCCCGACGACCTGTGCGGGCGAAATGAGCAGTCATGCTACGACCATCGTTCCCGCGGAGTAGTCGGGTCGGGCCCCCATGGGCTCCCGGTGCGAGAGGAATGTGTTCACCCGCAACGAACCAGCGCACTTTTCGATCTCGTCAACGTGGGCGATGCCTGTTGAGATACGCCTGGAGAATTCCACGGAGTTGACGCAGCGGGTAGCTCGTGTGAAGGGATAGATCCCTATGAGGGTCCAATTGCACAATAATTCCGCGCGCTACTTTTTGGTATGGCGCGCTACTTTTTCGGAGGAGCGAGCTACTTTTCTCGCTGCAGCGCGCTACTTTCTCGGAAGGGGAGAGCTCCATTTTATTAGGGTCGAGCTACTTTACCGCACAAAAATTTAGCGTGCAACTTTTCACGTACACTGAGCTACTCTCAGACTTGTCGTGCATGTGTTGATCACTCGAAAGGGGGGGGGGGAACATTAGACCATTAGCAGTCATGTGTGGATAATGTATAAGAGACCTCGTGCACTGCGTATGTTCAGCATTGACTGGTATCGTACGATGTGAAGTCATTAATGAATGGGGGGTGCGTGAGTTGGTAGTGCTAAATGATGTGGATGTGCAGGATGAACGTGACAATTAAGTGAACGTGGGACGAGATGGAACGTGAACGGTGTGTGGGGTGAATGTGACAATGAAATGATAGGGAATGAGACAGGAAAGGAGTTAATACATGTCTTACGCTCCCCAAGGGTTTCGAGCAGGGCTGCGAGCTGGACGCAAGGCAGAGGGTCGGCGCTCTGGAAGGTGACCATACGCAGACTGTGCCACGGGTGTGATCGAAGAGCTACTGGTCGACAACATGCTAGCTGGAAGAACATTAGAAATAGGATTTAAGGGATGAGTGGAAATGTCATCACCATAGTTGTCGGACTTGATCCGCTTGCCTGAAGATGGCCGACATACATTTGATTCGAATGCCGTGGATGCATGGCGCTTGGATCCAACTGTGGGGGTTGTGCGGTATGTTAGTGACGTTAGTTGAATGGGATCCAGATGTGACGAAAACTCGCCTGCTGTCCCAGTAGGTGCCATTGAGCCCAGATCGAGGATTGCTGGTTGGCGTGTGAGGGCCCGGCGTTTCGATGAGACGTCTGCATTGCCATCACTTTCAGAGCCTGACTCAGTGTCCATCAGTATATCCGTGAAGACACGAGGGACGGTCTTGTCGGAATGAGCTGCAGCCGTGGTGGTGTCACTAGTGTCGGTGTCGATGAGGCCGAATGGCCCAGGATTTGTACTGGTGGAGGCGACCACCATGCCGTCGTTACCAATAGTTCCGAGAAACCGCACATCAAACTCCGAGTTGGAGCCGCTGGAAGGGGTGCTAGCCCGCGCTTTTCCCTTCCCTTCAGGTTTCCGACTTTTACCCTCATTCCTCATTCGCACAGGCTTTGGCCCTGGCTGGTCAGTATCTGAGTCGTCAGTGATGGAGTAGGAATCAGTGATGTCGTCAGACTCGTCGTCCAAGTTGGTATTGGACTCGGAGGTGGTCTCGACCTCGGTGATATCATCCATGGGTTGACCACTACACAATGGCTTTTGCATGGCCGTATCCCAGTTGGTATAAACGGAGCGGGGAATGCTGATCCGGGGAGCTGCGGGAAAACGTGATTTCCACATAATCAGGCATCGTATCAGACATGTAATAAACGAGCACATACAAATGATGATCGAAGAGTATGTGAACCTGCGGCCAGGTAGACCTTTCACTTCATCAAGTTCCTTGCCAGTGATTGTTGGCCGCATAAGGACGAAACAATCCCGATTATCCGAATTGAGTAGAACCCAGTGAATATTCGGGATACCGAGACAAGAATCAAGCCATTCGAATGGCTTCGGAAACAAACGACGGAGCCACATGTCGATATCGACCATTGTCCAGGTATCGTTGAATTCCAGATCCTTGCCGCCGTCTGCACTGACAAGCAGGCCATATTGGCGATACAACTCTAGGTCAGACTTTTTGGGCTTCTTCCCTACTCGCAACTTTCCAGCCTAAATACGTTAGTCATTACAATAAATATCAGTAGACGGCGCCTCACTGAATCCAGTCCATAAGGTACCATCACAACCGAACCAATTTTGATTCGCTTCCCTCCATTCGGTGAACGGGAGGCACTCTGAGTTCGATTGACATTCTTGCCCTACTCGAATCATTAGTATTTATATTCATATGACAGCGTGACATACCTTCAGAAGTGATGAAGAGGACACAACATTCTTACGAAAACCAGATGATGCTTCCCTCCGGGCAGTCGAAGGTGATGCGCGTGGGCGGAGCCGCATGCTGTATCGATCAATGATAGCCTGTACTGTAGTATCGGAGGACATGGATGGAGGTGCAGAGCTCGTGGACTGAGTGGAAGGAGGCACGGCATGTACAGACGTGGCAGTTTGAGTAGATGGAGGTGCCGACTCAGCAGACATAGTCTGGGTAGCACTGTTGGACTCGTCAGTAGAATCAAGCGAATGTGAAAGAGAATCAGTTGGAAGGGTATCAATGGGCAAATGATGGTAGCGCTGCTTGCGGTGGCAGGATGAGCAGCGAGTTCCCTTTTGTCCACCACCCGGAATGAACTGAGAGCATTGTTGCAACTTGGGAGGCATTGGAACGCCAGGGAGTAGGATGGGTGCCACGACAATGACATTGCCTGCGAGAAACTTATATATCATAAGCTACAGTTCACCGCTTTCAACCATGCAGATACGCGTCATAATATCCAAACCTTGGGCCCACAATACACTCCGTGGCCACCACATGTTGAATGGGAGCTCCACCACGTATTCCCGTTTGCTGCGACCGACAGTAATGATTTCAATCTCGGGGTATGAATTACCTTGCCATTCTTCTTTTGCGACTCCGTAACCAATGGGAATAATGCCGTGCTCGCAAGTTTCTTGAAGAACTAATCTAAATGCCTCATAAGCTTCAAGTGTGTGAAAAGGGGCCGTCGTCTCTGGTACATGAACAGCAGCATGCCTAACATGGCTGCTCTGCTCGGCCACAATTGCTGCGTCTGCATTGACGCCTCCAGCCCAGCCTGAGGGCTGTGCATAAACACCGTGTTGTACTTCGGAGAGAAATCGCATGTCCTTTTTATGGCAATACATAAATGATCAGCGTATGGGAGTTAAATGAGTAAAACGTACGAATGGTGACTGATTGTGACCTTTTTTCGAGATCGGATGATGGTTCCAATCTTTCTGAAACTGCCGACAGTCTTCATTCAGCTCTTCGAGAAAAAGATAATGCAAGAGCCACAGATGGCTAGACTCGCTTGGATTAAACATGTGAGTATCCTCAAGACGGATAAAAAATGCCCTCCAACGGCGCACGAAATGAATTCCTACATCAACCCAGAGTCGCTCAATGCGTGAATTCCGAGTGGATCGTCCCCAAAGGAATGAGGACCGGTTGGGTCCACGATATTGGATCATCCAAACAGCAACATCTATGTTTTCACCGCCACGATCACCACGAAGTCGAGAAGGTACTCCATAAGTTTCAATTGTGCCGAGAAAAAGATCAAGAACTGTTGACGCGTAGTTGTCCACGCTGGCCCGTAGAGCGACGACCTATGATTGACGTAAATAACACGAGAAGAAAAAGTAAGATAAAGGCTACGTACAGTGCGGCAATATCCATCTATCATGCCGTGAATTACAATGCCCCATCGGATTAACTTATGATGGCCGTCGATGTGCCAGACGTAGTTTGATCGTGGGGCCTCGTACACCCGTCGTTGAATGGCAGCTTGATACCGAATAAGCCGACAGAGTGGGTTGATGCGTTGCATAGCCAGCCGAACACGTTCCCTTTGTACGTGTATTCCGTGTGATCCCAAGAAAGCGATCACGAATCGCAAGCCAGCATTTGGACGGCAGCATTTGTATTGACGAATGAGTTCGTCAAGTGCATCATCTGGTATGTCTGAAAAACGCTTGGATAAGCCACTTATGCGAAGATGACTACGTAGCGTATTCCGATGTATGCCAAGAGTTTGAGCAAGAGTTTGAAGTCGGATGCGACGCGTTGATGACACTGCCTGAGACAGCCATTCCTCGTCAAGTTCAAGACGTGGCCGACCACAATTTGGGCCAGGCAGTGCAGATACCACCGGGGTAATATGAACTAGCTCAGCCATTGACTGATCCCTACAAGATAATTAGTAGTGATACTGCGAGCGCAAATGAAATGAAGGCGAGCCAGTTATGAATTGCTTACTGGTCGGATGCAGAAACGGCCACATTCTGGAGTGTATGCAGTAGTTTGCCGAACATGCTCGCACACGTTACCGTCCAATTGACGTCTTCAATCTCGTGTTGCAGTGTCTCGAGCAGTGGCACCATCTGTTGGCGAATTTGATCTGCATGAATTTGAATGCGAAGTGGGTCAGCGTCTTCCTTTTGTAACAGCTCCACCGCACGCTCATACGCTTCTTGAAGGATCTCGTGAGCACGGTGGATATCGGAACTCCAGAAATCTTGGGCTGGAAGTGGAGGAAAGCCTCGGGGATGCCCCAAGCGGTTCGGCATAGTGTACGGCCTCAGACTCCGACTGCGCGTGAGGGTAGACAGGTCCTGGTAAATTTCGGGCACGAAAGCCAATCAGATGCAAACAATCGGCTTGCATTTTCAGTGTCACGTCCCAGGCCAGCTCTCTAAGACCCCTGGGTTACTTCTTTTTCAATGTCCCAGTTATTCCACGTCTCTGACCCGGAGTCGCCAGTCCCATCCACACAACAGATTGGGTCCTGGCACCTATCAGCCATGTCCATTCCTCGGGAGCGGCATCCAGAGTTTTATTTCAAGGATGGGACGGTGACATTTTTGGTTTGTTTAGATTGTTCTCTCGTATTCAAGGTTGCGGTGCTCACTGTTGGCATGTAATACTGGCAGATCCCAGAGAAAACCCGTCAAACACTTTACCGTTTGTACCCTGGCCTTCTCGCACTCCGGTCCACCGTGCTCGATTCGGTCCTCTCGCTACCTCAGTCACAAGAAAGTCCATCAAGCATCGAGGGAAGTTCCGACGACAATCCCATCGTCCTTCATGGGATCATCCGGCTTGAGTTCGATTACCTTTTGACTTTTCTATTCGGTGGGTAAGTACCAATCCTAAGTAATAAGGGTCAATAACGGTAATCTGATATTACAAGTAGCTATGCCGGCGAGGACTACCGTCAAGAATATCTCACCTCTGTGCTCAAGCTATCCGCTTTCTTCGAGATCACCCACGGTTATCAATATGCCATCGCCGAACTCACCCGTCTATCACCGCTGGAGACGTCCCTCAAACTACAGCTTGGCCGCTTATATCGTGTTGACCACTGGGTCGAGCCAGCGTTCCGAGACATGATGGCTCGGCCATTGTCTTCTATCTCTCGCGTCGAAGCTCACAGAATGGGTCTAGAATATTTTTACATACTCAGTCATGCCAAGGCAATGATGGAAGAGAATTGTCGTGCCATCGCGTACACCGAGCCCAATCTAACGCAGCCAGTCGAATGTGCAACACCATCACAATGTGTTGCGACGTGGAAAGATGAATGGTGGAACGGCGTCGCACGGCACCTGTTGCACCCCGACAGCCCAACCAACGTTGAAGATATCCTGTGGATGTTAGAAACAACAGACGTTCCTGGCCTTTGCAACTTCTGCAAAGAGGCCACTCTTCGTCGACTGAAGGACTCGGATGCTCTTCACAACGATGCAGTGTTGCAGGATATCGCGGCTTTGGAAGTTATGGAATTTCAGACTGACGAGCAGATTAGGGCATCTCTCAGGAGTACTATAGCTTCAGTTTAATTATACTTCTGCGCCTCGCAATGCTGTACCATTTCAACCAATCGATTTGCGTGTTTGACGAGACGAAATGACTCAAGTCGGACTTGCCTAAGACAGTGTGTGCGATGCAACACACAAGAAAGTAGCGCGCTACTCCGAAAATGTAGCGCACCATACCGAAAAGTAGCGCGCTGCAGCGAGAAAAAAGTAGCTCGCTCCTCCGAAAAAGTAGCGCGCCATACCGAAAAGTAGCGCGCTGGATTATTGTGCAATTGGACACTCATAGATCCCTGGATGCGACGCGGTCACGGTCATAAACATAAGCTCAAGCGACCAGACCTCTCATGGTGCGTCGTCGGACATCCGATTCCTTTTCACTACCAAATTGTAAATAAGTATAACAAGGCCCTCCGAGCATGCCTGGCTCCGGACACCCCGCACCTTAACACATGCCATATCCTCATGATACCCGACCTCCCTTCAGTTCCTGGTATGCTGTCTTGGACAGGCGTTGGAGACAAGAGCCAAGATTCTACACTTGCACCTCTTTATTTCCTCATCGTCGAAATTCATCGGCGCCACATCGCTGAACTTGAACCACGGGACCGCTTCCATCAGATTCTCATCCAGCTGTACTCGCACAGTATCCCATGCGATTCTCTGACACTTTGTCTTCCAGCCAGAATCATCCGAGTCCTTAGGCAACTGCGTTACCACCACCGCCACTCTCAGTCTCCTTTTGCAGTATCTCTTATAAATCTGGTTGTACATCTTCCACGGAGCGTCGATCTGGTGCTTGGTTTTGCGTGCTTCGACACAAAGTAGAACAAGGTCGACTCTGGGATTCCTTCCACGTAAAAACTTCTTCAACTTGAGCTCAGCGGTGTCGGCTGTCGCCCATCTGATGAAGCGAGCGGCCATCCCCTGTTCTAATGGCTCGTTGAGTCCCCTCGTGTCCCAGATACAATATGTGATGCTCCTGTCGACCATCTCGTGTTTCATCCTTGTAGTGGTGGCCGGTGCAACGTCATTGCCATTTCCCGTGACTTGCGCCCCCATGAGAATGTTCACTAGCGTGCTCTTCCCGGACCCGGTCTCGCCGACAATGGCAACGTGGACGGGTTGATCCGACCTCTTCACGCACGGGTGAGTGTCAGCAAATGCCGTGGAGAAACGTCAACTGACCGACATCTTTCGACGTTAGTGACGGCTTTGGTGCGGCGATTGTGGGGTTGCTTGTTGGATGGGACGAGGAACATCATTCCCTATATAACCCTGACACGCGGCAAGCATCCCATCAGCATGTTGTCTCTGGCAGGTTTTTTCGCGCACCGCAGCAGCTGATGGCATAAAGTTGGCTCAACGATCAGCAAATGCAATGAGGCGAGAACTTTCGATCGCCAAGGGTTTAAAATATAACGAGAGAAAACTACCAAGAGAAGGAATGGCTATTTTCACTTTGATTCTTGGGAGGAGACTGAGAAGACAGTATGCACGTACCTTTATTCGTGCACATGAGTTCAAATACAAGCGTTAGTGTGTCCCGTGAATGAGCCTGATCTGCTAATATTCCGTATCCCGGCTTCCACTTGTATCTACCAATCCTTGGTTTCTGGCGACAGTGAGGAAGGGATATGTCCTGGAGTTTGAGGAAATCAATGACCCAACGACAATTTTTACGAAATACCTACCCTCCTGCCTATAGATCCGAGATTCACGATATCCTTCATTAACTCAGAGAACAGGGTTCACAAAACCAGGATTTACGATTGTGCAAAACGCAAAAGTCCCTTCCTCGCAGTTCGAACGACGGCCCCAGGCCATGCTGAAAGGTACAACAGCACGATCACCTGTTTTCAGAAGCCTCGAGTCAATATGAACTAACTACCGAGTAGATCAGGAATACGTCTGTCCGTAAAGCCATGTACTCACCGTCATGGTGACACCAGGACGTTCTACTAGTATAAATTCACGCTCCTGAGTAAACAGACGTTTTATACCCATGTTAGCAGACACATTTTAGGGACATCCCTGTAGAAAAAATTTCACATCAAGGACATGCTTACTTCTCGTGTCCTGTCACGATGCCGGTCTACCATGAAATGACTGTGCGCCTTTCAAACATGTGTGGATCGTCGTATGCAACAACTCCTGGTTATACGCGTAGAATTTCATGATATCGCCCCTCCTCACGTTCCAGTGGCCAATCGGCGTTCTCGTTGTACCGACGATGATCAAGTATCCGAAGGACATCGCAGCAGCAGCGTGGGAAGATCACGAATGGCCTCGGCATATCACTGAAACACCCTGGTTCCAAGCAAGAAATCACACCTTGACCTCACAGTTCCCCCGAACTTCCTTCTCACCCAACACCTCGCTTACTCAACGCTACTCTCAAAGCGACCCCTAGACCCTCTCTTACGGCCACCTTGGGCCTCACCCGAGAGGCTGTCCGAGACATCATAACCTCTCTGGAGACCGATGCGACAATCTGGCTTCTGTCCAAACCTACGCTGACCCATCCAAACTTTCTCATGCCGCGCACTCCACTCTTCCCTGTGGCTGGGCCGTTTCTGGTCACACCTACCGGGCTACCAAAACCAAGCCTCGTGCCCCCTTTGCAACGCTCCCGCGGAGTCCTTCGACTATATTCTAATCCACTGCCCATCGCCTGAATGCACTCTCTGGTCCCTCACGAACCCCATCTGGCCAACCACACACGGCGGTTGACCCCCCCTTCCCTCGGACTAATCCTAGGCTGTGGTTGCCTAGCCCCCCTCCCCCCAACAGGGACGCCCCAAACCTGCGGCCTACGGTCAAATGCGCCTCCTCCGCACACTCATCTCCAAGTCTGTCCGCCTAATCTGGGCCCTCGGTCGCGAACGTGTTATTGGAGATCGGACCTACTCCACGGCCCAAATTACCTCGTGATGACTCAACCAACTGGACACCCGTCTCTCCGTTGATCGGTGCAGCGCCTGCCTCCCCCAACTTCCCGACAGATCACTCCTAGTCCACCACACATAGTCCCCAATCCTGAGCCTTGACAATCGCTCCCCCCACAAC